>JAZGTJ010001604.1:0-53090 GCA_036877575.1 Botia almorhae | reverse complement strand
AGCTTAAAGTAACCAAGAAACAAACGTAAGACCAAAGGATAAGAATCGAAGGGGTTAGTTTGTACAGTTTATATTCCAATGAAAGAGGATCGTGTTTTTTTGTAGTTTTTTTTATATTTTTTGTACTTTTTTTGTGCATTTTCTACATTAAAATTAGCATTCAATGTGATTAACGGCATGTGCTTGGTTAGTTAACGCTTAAAACGTTAGTCAAGTTTCTTATTGTGCAAACGAAGCTGTGACGAGACTGGAAAGAAACATTAGCTAGGATTATAATGCTGCATTCGCGTGCAAGTCAGATACCCATATTTACAAACGGCCATTTGTAGAGAAATGACGCGAGTACCTCGGACTCAGAAATGGTGACGTTTTTAAAAGAGAGGTGGCGTTTTTATGCCATTTTCTTTTTCTTTAATGACAAAGAACACACTGAAAAGTTAAACTAATCACAGAGCATGGTTACATTTTTAGAAAGCTAAGGCTGTTCTTATAGCCCAGCGTTGGTTAACAATCGGAACAGTTTAGAATTGAAAGCTGCTTGGAGGTCATCACCTGAAAATATGAATTATGATTTCACGAGAGGGCGCGCACACTCTTCTTTCTGCTTAAGTCACAATCAAGAAAACTACACAACCTTTAGAGCAACCTAGCACACAAAAGAAATAAAACACACAACGCGTGGTTGGCATTTTAAATGAGCTGCTTCTTCGTCCTGGTCTAGTTTCAGCATTACAAATGACTTGTTTTCACATGGTTTCATAACAGGATTAAAAGACTCTTCTAATCAGAAACATGTCGAAAGAGAAAAACAATCTATGAACTAGCCAATAAAAGAACTGCTTGAAGAAATAAAAAATAAGAGAGTTAAATAATTTGTACAATTACACTCCAACATTTGCTCCCTACACACGTGATATATAAGCATGTGATGATGATAGTGTTTTGTGTTCCTGTGACAGGGTGACAAAGATCCAGGAATGTGAATTATCATCTGATACCACAGGAATGTTTTCTTTTTTTAAGCTGGGTGATAAAACAAATTGTGCTCTTCTTGGTGGAGGAAAGGCATTGATTTCCTCTCGCAGTTTGAAGTATTTTCTGGGTGGTGTCGGTCAGTTTTATATGGTGGTGGTGTTGACGATGCTGTGAAATTTAACATTCTAGTTGGAATGATCTTCCAGTCAACTTTGGAGTTCAAATGATATCTGTGACAATTCAAAAGACAAAGACAAGCAGAAATTCAGAGACGTTTTTTTTTTAGACAACGTCACCGACGTTTGTATCCCATCGAGTCTTAAAATACAAACTATAAGACACAGGGATACTTCCATAATATGAGAAACTACCTGTTTTCAAAATATTCCCACGTCTAAAAAACAGAACAGTCTAAAAAACAACTTATTGAATTGAAATAATTAAGACAACATTGAAGTCTCATGTCTGCCTCATTTTTTAAACTTGTTAATCATCTGTATCAAAATAGCAGTTAAAGTCACGTTAACTGTACAACGTACTGTGGCGCTGACATAGCTAAAAACGGCAGGAGAATGAACGTACATTTAAATTTCATGCAAAAATCACAAGCTGTGTCTGTTTCCAATGAGAAGAGAGGCAAGCTCTTACTGTATGGGACATGTTGTATTGAAAGCACCTTCATCACTCAGTTCCAGATCTTCAGGAAACTGTCCCAGGAGCCTGTAGCCACTGCCATGCCATCATCAGTCACACCCAGACAGCTTACTCGGTTGTCATGGCCGGCCAGCACACCTGTAAGATCTCACATCACTACAGCGTTCTATATTCCACACAGTATCATCTCACAGGACACTTGGCTGGGTCTGTTTTAGCATGACACCTACGTGTGCTGAGATACTTTCAGAATCAAACACTGCACTGCCTAAACAAACGTGGGAATGCTTGGCATGTGAAAGTGACAAACCCATGTGACATGTTCAGAATGAAGAGCAGGTAAAGAGAATGTAATAGGAGTTCTTGTGTGGTTAAAAAGTAAAACCTGTCTGTACTGCTTTCAGGTCACACTGCTGTCTGCATGTTCGAACTATGATGAGCATGTGTGCAGCAGACGGGCGGCTCACCGGCGCGGTCGGCCTTCAGGGTGTCCCACACATTACAGTTGAAGTCGTCGTAGCCGGCCAGCAGCAGGCGGCCGCTCTTGGAGAAGGCCACAGAGGTTATGCCACAGATGATGTTATCATGAGAGTACACCATGAGCTCCTGATCAGCACGCAGGTCAAACAGACGGCAGGTGGCGTCGTCAGAGCCGGTGGCAAATGCATTGCCATTAGGAAAGAACTGCAGCAGACATAGATCACACACATTAGAGCCCTTAACAGTGTACAAAAACCTGCTGCTCATATAATGCAACTCAAGTCTTCTGTATACAGTACAGGAGTACAGTGTAAAGCCTGCTGTAAGCTGATCAGTACAGGAGAAAAAAACCTTACAGTAGTGCAGTATAGATTCTTCATGGCTCTTCAATGTGAACATGGCTGTGATCAATCATCATGTTTAATCTGTATGTCAACTCTACTCACACAGATGGCATTGATGTCGGACTCGTGGCCAGTGAAGGTCTGTCTGCACATGCCCTCACGGACGTCCCAGAGTTTAGCAGAGGCGTCGCAGGCACCGGACACAAACAGCCTGGTGTCAGGAGCCAGAGACAGACTCATCACATCACCAGTGTGTCCGGCGAACGTGGTCGTCTGCTGACCGGTCTCGATGTCCCACAGAGCGCTGCAAGACACATCATCAAAATATCATTACAATTACAAAGACATCTAAACTATTTTTTCCTAGGTGCAGAGTACAGCTGAAATATCTCCACTCTAATTGGTTGATCACAAAGAACACGGTGCAGTTCCTCTCACTCACCAGGTGGTGTCGCCAGAGCTTGTGACGATCTGGTTGTCATCCAGGAAGCGACAACAGGAGAGGTATCCTGTAGAGAACAGGAAGTGTGTTACACCTCTGAAACAAACACCCTCTATATCAACTGAAGCTCTGTTTGCAATGTAAGCAGCCTCACAAATCCAAGAGCTTTTGAAAATTTAAGACCAAGATGTTCTGCAATAGTATAATACAAACAAAATGTCAATGTTATTACTGTGACCCCAAAAATACTTTTGTTATTTATGCTTTATATTTTGGTGAAAATCAGTCAGTAAGGAAAACGTTTGTTATGCAGCATTTAATGGAAATGACAACAGCCTTCACTGGGGTGAGGCATGATCCACAGACAATGTACCTGCAGGTCCATCAGCTCAGGTGTGTATTTAAGTGTGGATTCAGGGTTTATCTGCAGATGCTGTACCTGTGTGTCCGGCCAGCTCGCGGCTGACGCGCACGTTCCCCTCGCGAGTCTTCAGGCTGTAGATGGAGCAGATGTTGTCCAGACCTCCACAGGCCACATAGTTCCCTGACGGAGCGTAAGCACAGGTCATCACCCAGGAGGAGCGCAGGGGGATGGCATGGACCTAAAACAACCACAAACACCCACAGCTCAGAAAGTGCCCGACGCAACAGGAAGTAACCCACAATCTGTGGAATAAAGTGTTTTAAGTAGCTGACCGTCATAAAGATCTCATGTGTATGTGGGCTCTAGTTAAGGTCTAAAGAGTCCACCTCCAGGTCTCTGAGATATTCAGCTCTCTAGATAGAACTCGTGTTCATCTTCTCAAATTCATGCTGGTGTATAGTCACACCCTACAGATGCTCTAAATGTTCTGAAAATGCCATCAAATCAAAATAAACCAATGATGAAAAAAATAGTTTCATACCTTATTTGTGGTGTAACTGTCCCAAATAATGAGTTTCCCATCCTGGGAGGCACTGACCAGAAGCCTGGAGAAAACCCAAGATCACAGTCGAGTTTATATCCGACAACAAAAACCCACAAACCTCACAGGCATGTTAAACCTGCACAGCTACAACAAGAAACCATCTTCAGCTATTTACAGAGACATTAAACACACATATTGTAGCCATATTGTTTTTTCTCCATGCGAGTCTTGGTCGTAGCTATAATAGTAACAAAATGCTTAGTCACAACACCTACATACAAATCACTCAACCACCTACACAAACACAATGAAAGAACACTATTCAAGGCAATAAGGTTTGTGTGTCACAATAGCTATGAACCAGTCTCCCCCCGACCAAAAACACTACACTGTTATACAAGGTCTTCACATGGCTTACAAACAGGGGCTGTGTCTCAATCCCCACCCTAACTTAGTAGTAAGGGCAGGGCCCTGGGAAGGGTCAAAACAGTGTTGCTTCCTCTTCATTTACTAGAAATGTGTGTTGTGTGATATTTGTGTGCCCTCAGTAATCTGCAGCTGCCGAGTGTACTCTAGTACCTGGAATCTGTGCCCCAGTGCATGGCGTAGATTTTAGCCAGATGTCCTCGCAGTGTTCTCCTCGTGCGCATCTGGATTCGCCCAACAGGGTCGATGTTGGCTGTGATCTGAAAACATATCAGCAAATTACAGACACACAGCAACGGTTTAAGCTTTAACCCATTCAGTCTCTGTGTCTCATTATGAACGCTGCGTCTGTCACCAAGCTTTCAGAAAAGCACCCGTTACAGAGAATATGCCAAATAGACATAACAAATGCAACCGCCTGAGGGCGCAGTTTTGAAAACCAGCTGCAGCTAGTGTTAGCTAAACCAGCGTGTGCGTGTGTAAGATCTCACCTGTGATAATGAGGCATCTGCACAAGCTTTCCTTGCATCCTACAACACCAACATGAAGAGAGAAACAGCAGTTAAGATAGTTAAACTCAATCATGTCTTTAATGCTTGACTTAGTTCCAGCTTCACTGCAGGTTAAGGGTTAGGCTGACATCAACGGTTAGGTCACAACCCAAACACACTGAAGGTCAGAGAGGGGAAAGTACTGTATCAGATCTGCTGTTCATTTACAACTTTAATCCCTAAACGAACAGCACAACAGCTGAGGTTCAGTGAACATCTCTCCAGCTGAGAGACATGTGCAGTGATATGTAAATATGCAGTGTGTTCAGATGAAGGAACACTGCCTGTAAATTCCTTCTAGAGAAACATCGAGGAAACAGAAGTTACAGTTACAGTAAAGCTCTTCCCACAGAGTGTGCAGTATGTAAATAATCACCAGCCGTATTTCAATCTCTTTTGGTTAAACAAATTGTGCTGTGTAACAAGATACTGGCCGGTAAAACAGGCAAAGCTTTCATACAAGCTTCATGTGACTGCACACCTTAGTCCAGTAATTTAATTGTCATATGTTATAGCAGCAAACTACAGTGTGAAGTTTTACAAGAATTTTCTGTGTGTGAGAGAGAGACAGAGTCACTCACTCTGATCTGGTTCTTCAGCTGCTCGGCCTCCTGGCGTAACTGGTCTAGTTCACTCATTTTCCTCTTCTGAAGCTCTTCCTCACTCCTTCTGCCGGGTCACGTTCTGATCTGCAGCACAGAGAGGAAGAACAAATACATCATCATCCTTCAAACTCTAATTACAATGTTTCAGTGAAGCTTGACTGACTGGCAGACATTTTAAAGTGACTATCAGCCATTATAATATAACTGCGTGAAAATGCTCACTGAGGAAACTGTGTACAGTTACACACACAAATAATTGTTCTATGCATACACACATTTGCTCCTGAAAACCCCATTAGTTGAGCTTCATCTAACCCTTAACACTCAAGCTGTTAGATCATATAGAGTCACAAGTGTGTGAAGTCAAAACTCCACACTAGTCCATTAGCCAGTGAAAGAAACCAAAGACCATTTCCTCTTGTGGTGAAACAAGCTGTTGCTCCTTAATTGAGAAATGCAGAAGTACAAAGAGAACAGCAGAAAAACATGTAGCCATTCTGTTCTTTCACTCTTTGAAGAATCGACTGTAACTGAACAACAGTGTAAATCCTGAACTTCAGCACAACACAAGTCAGACTTATTTTACTCTCGTAACGTGACGCATTTCTGAGTGAAACAGGATATTCAACAAGGGGGCGTTACATACCAGAACAGAGCCTGTGGATTTTAAAGGATTACAAAGACAAACATCGAGTTTAAAAATAACGCACATCAAGGAATCACACACAATAAAAACAGAAATGTATTAACAAAGAGATCACTTCTGACATCGTGTCTGATGTACAGTATATTTCATTACAGTAAATTCCACAGCATCACTAAACAATACAGCCAGCAATCATCTGCTTACAGTTTTCTGTCTATCCAAATGGATTTTCTAAACACACGGACACACTCTGAACCTCTTAAAGTCTCTGTTTTAATCTCCGTGTACACAAACACACTGGCCTGACAATAGCAAGACCTTCTAGCTCAGCTCTCATCCTATTAGTGTTCCCATCCCACAGCAGAGTTTTCACCCCTCTCTCTCTCTCTCTCTCTCTCTCCAGTGTCATTGACATAATCCCAGGACACGCTTGATTCAGCTCCTTCACACAAATCCAGTTAAGACACACCAGGGACATGGATGGGACGAGCAGCATCTATCCCGCTGACCCAAATCCTGTGTGATCAGACCAGAGGATGATGAAGGCAGCGCTTTTAATGGGCCATTGGAGTGCACGCGGCTAACGCTTGAGGAAGGTAGCTAATGATGGGATTAATTTCAGAGCGACGTGAAAAGCAAGGAGAGGATTTAGGCATGACAGACTTTAACAGTAACGTAATTGCGTCATGTTCACCATCATACGTGCTGCGATAAACTCTTACCAATCTAGAATGCCCATAAATACACAAGGTGTTGTTGAAGAAAACAGGAACCACTGCATCAAGCACAAAGGCAAATACGTCGAGCGGAGTATCATCAGTTACTGTAGTTCTCCACATTCAACTGATCTCGCGTGTAAGACTAGCTACTCTATGTGGGTGAACGATGCACTGTTCTAGTGATGGCTCATGCAACAAACAGCCAGATAACTGTTCTGGATATTTTCATTCATGTATGTAAACATGCAGACAAAAACCATTAGCCATTTTATCGATTTTGGTTTTGCTGTGCAAGGTCCACCTGTTTTTTAAAAAGGGAACACGCATACCATTACCAGCCCTTAAGTATTACAATATGATGTGGATTATACAGAACATCAAACTAGTTCAAAATATGTCGTTTTAAACATCCTAACAGTGCTCCACTTACACAGTGACTATGTTGTATGAAGCCGATACTGTGCGACCTACATTAGGAAGGAGTGCTGAAAAACGTGAAGCTTCCAATTAGCTATTAAGATGGAACCTCTAGCCTGCTCTTTGTTGTGTGGATGTGGGCACAATAAACGTCCGAGCTTGAGCTAAGACAATCCAAAAAAAGATCAAGACACTGATGGTACAGTGAGAACAGATGAAGTTACAGTAACATCATTCATGCTGTGAGGGTCAACAGAGGACCTTCAGCAATGATCAATCCATTTATGTCAGCACTACAGAAGAGATGACACACACATATGCTTGTTATTCCCTTATGTGGCATGTGGACAAATGACTCTGATAAAAGCACTAAACATTTGGTTGGATGCATTTCCTGTAATCGCCCTCTGGTGCATTATGATGTCCTAATTGGAACAGAAATGGTGCCGCGTTTCAAAGTGAAAGCTGTGGATTGAAAAGGACGTGTAAGTAAAACCTACCATGCAGAAAATGAAGCCAGTAAGATTTTGACGTTTTTGAGAGTTTGTCATCTTGGAAATGTGTGATTACTGGTTATGAAAACAATGTCACAATGCACAATAAAACACAATTTTTTAAACTAGACTTTACTTAATGCAACGTACAATATAGTTTTTCTTATCACTGGAGGATCACATATATGTGCGTTTACAACAGGTTTAACAGCTCAAAAAACAGATAACAGTAGCATCACTGATAAAAACAATGAAACATTTAAACATTACTGTGAAAACAAAACATTTAAGATAAGAAAGTATTTAAATTAAAACTTATGATAAAAAAAACATTTAAAAATGGAGAATGAAAATCTGACAAAGCTGTAAGTGACTTCAGGAATGACAGTCACGCAGCTGAGACCTTCAGACACATTCCTTTAACATTACAGATGTCTTACCTTATGTGGCTTGCACAAGCCTCCTTGTGTATGACAGCCAGAAAACGTTTCTCTTTCTGAGCGTCTTATCCTTTCCTACACACCTGCTTCTTCCTGATTGGCTGACCTCTTAAATGAACCCGCATCAAGACAATACGACTAAGTCCTCTAATCTTGCTGATCAGAATGAGCTCAGTCTTCTTCTCTCAGCCCAGCACACACACTGCTGCAGACTGTGCCTCACGGCCTGGGCAGCCAATAACTCCATATGATGGTTAATATTAAACTCTACACTAGAGCTTTCACTCAAATCTGATATGACACACAGAGGTATTCTCTTCTGTCAAAAAGTGCATTGCTTAAATAGAATATCAGCCTATCAAGAAAATAGTTGAGCAAAAAAACAAAAAACATTATGAATGGCAAAAAACACCAAAAATGACAAATTCTCTTCAGAAACATGAATTAAAAAACACACGACATTGAAAAAGTAAAAATGATTATACGCATCCAGATCAGCTTAATGCTAATAAAGTTTAATAGCTCATTATCACTGATAAACATTTCAGCATGAACACTTCACACTGCATCTTGATTCTACAGACCAAACACACAGATTTGTGTGTGTGCCTAAAATGTTACAAACAACTCCAGCACATAACCTGAATATTCTGTGCCAGAGGACGAGACCGCAGCGCCACAGATGAACACATGAATACAAGACATAGCACCATTATATGTGCTAGTAGCTCAATCTCACCCTCTCAACAAACACTTCATCACAGTCATCTGACTGCAGGAAAACAGAGAGCTGAAAGAAAGGGCCTGGAGGTGCCACAGGGCCGGTGTTTTCAGCTCGCTGCAAAGCTAGAATCAGCAGTAAGAAAACTTCAGGAAGATTCTGGTTTACAAACACTCTAATAGATTACAGTAACGCTAATAAACACTGCGTTTTATAGCGCACCTTTCCCCTGATCTGTGAGCAGAACTGTACTCCAGCAAAACAAATTTCTTCAATTGTTTGCGCATGATGTGGCTTTTATTAAACCTTAACAAAATAAAAACATATCACCAAATCTGGATCACAGGAAAGACAGTAACCAGCAATATCACTGTCCAAGCCTGTAATCCCAAAAGCTAAAATCCACGATCAGTAAATCTGTAATCCGTCTCAGCATCACTCATGGAAAAACAGCTGTCCAGAGCCCGGCTGCAGTCTAAGAATACACACACAGAGCTCGCACAATTAACCCCCAATACCTGATCAATATAGGAACAAAAATCACTTTCTGCAACATGTCAGATTAAACAAAACACCTCAGATCATGAGTCTGCACAACAGAAACAGTCACTTTGTAGGATGAACTGATCTGAACAATTACATAACAAACGGTTGTCAACATTGTAATAAAAAGGATATTCAGAAACTCCATTGTCTGTATAGAAATCAATTCTGCCATCAAAGCCCACAACCCTCTACTTATCAGCTTCTAAACAACCACGAGAGAACTAACTGATGCCTTGAGTTACTCAAACAACCCACAACTAGAAAAATCTATCAATGGTTTATCTGTGCATATGGTGCACAATTATTCAGAACAATGCCCATAATATTTTAAACATTTGGGGGTGTTTCCAAATTGCAGTAAAAATGTTCTTTTTCTAATAAAATACTTGCAATATAAATTATGAGTAATGATCAATGTATCAGTATTTTTAACAAAGCTAAACTGTGTACATTTAGGATATAATGAATTTGACAGACATTTATATACATACTTTAAACACTAACTTCAAAGATCAACGCACCAAAATACAGGATATTTTATTTGGTTCTGACAATAATATCCAGGCGTGCTTTTAATTTGCTCCCGTTTAAATTATAATTTAGTTGCCAGAACAAAACATCATATTTATACAGTGATGAATAAGACAATACTGAAATCACTAGACAGAATAGCTACAAAAATAGTTTAGTATTTCAGGCAACACGTCCTAAAACACCCGAATTATTATTCGCTTTTGTTTTACGCTATTTTACGATCATTTTTCTAAACGCTGTACAAATGATAGACGCGCTCCTCAACTCCACTCGAATGGGCTGTTCTAATACACCGGCTACATAATTAGTTTTTCATTCTTATAAAATTATATCAAATTCTGCATCGTACTATTCCGTAGGGCTCAGTTTGCAAAGAATCTGCGATATTTTCAGCGTTGAGGTACATCTTCCTCGTCGTTTCAGCGGGTTAAATCTATGGCAGGCTGGTATCAGTGCAGAGGGAGGCTGCACGAACGCCATCTTGTTCGCTGACGCTTCTTGGGCCCCACATTGAAGAATACATTGATTTCGTTTATTTATTCATGAACGGTGTTCCTTTATCTAAATGCCAGCGAAGAGAAAGGCAAACTCGATCGGTAGAGGAAAAAGGAGGCAGGGTGGAGGGGCTCAACATATTTATCCCATAGCCTATATTTCCCCTACCCATCCCTTAACAGTGACCTCAATACCGAGCCGCTCTCCCGTTCTTAAAATATACCAGCAGCGATAATAAAGGCCATCAAGCTCCATTCATTCCGCGTATCTGAAGAGCCGCTGCGCTTTTGCTGCATTACTGTGATAAATGTTGGCCGGATCGCAGGAGAACACACATTTAACGTGTTATCGTAACGTGTTAAAAACGTTTGGGGAGGATCGCTGAGAAGCATCACGGGGATATCGGAAGGCAGCGCACCTATATACCTGATCGGCAAAGCCTTTTAAATGGAGACTTGTACAGTTAAAGAAATCCAATTACCTGATTCTAAAGCACAGTTCACAGCAATGGTGCACGCTTAATTCAATGAAGAATTATCAAACGGGCTAACATAAAAGCTGAGACGATTAAACCCACACTGTGTTTCAAATCTGGATTCAATCCAAAAAGCTTGTTTGTACATACAATAAACAGCAACAAAATGTTGTTTTCCCAAACCAAATGAGGTAGACTTTAATCCACAATCATTCCCGATGGATTTTGTTCGACTGCTCGCTAAACATCCATTTGCTGGGAAACCAAATATATGACTAATCTTTATTTACCGACTGTAAATCGATCAGTATTCACATCCAGCGCACCATAATGTGTTAACCAGCGTTAAGAGCGTCCGAGATCAAAAAATCCCCGATTCTGTAGTAGAGAGGAAGGCCTAGCTGTGCTGCAAAGCCAGGCGATGAGTCGAGTATTTTAACCAGGACTAGATGCAGAAGCTTCGGTAATTAGCCAGTTAGCTTCAGTCTGCAAAAATCTCAACTTTCGTTTAGCAAAATAAGCGGTATAAAGCATTAACAATGACCATAAACACAAGACGACAATATTTCCTCAAGCTCAAAAGATTTACATGTCAAATTTCAGAGAACAAAACGACATTAACGCCTGTAAGTTGACTCGCACAGACGGCCTTAACCGGAGACACTCGGCTTGATCCACACGAAACCACGATCAAACGAGCGAGTACGTGCACCGAAAGCCACATTTAATAAAACGAGTGAGGTATAACCATGGGTAACTGTTTAAAAGTACGGTTTCTCATCAATTTGCCTGCCGTTGTTGTGCATGTAAATCGCTCGGCTAGCCGCTACCTGCGCCTCACCCCACCCCCCTTCATTTTCTACAGCGACCAACATCTTATGAAACAAATCCGGCCATTTTGGACGAAAAGCTCGGTTTTTACTCACATTTAACACACACTGCGTGTAACCCACCTGTTCTCTGTCGTAGATGGCCTTTGTTTATATGTCATTGACCGAAAGAAACGACGGTGTGGCTGTCAGATCCACGCATCAACGAACAAGACGAGCTAGCTCGCTAACTCGCGGCGGCGGTTCTCAAACGAGTCCACTTCTTCAGATAAAACTCGCTCCGGCGGGCGGGAAATCAGCCTGGTCGACAGCAGGAAGAGACTGACAGCTCAACTGCGATGAGAAACGGCGGTCATGGAGGTCCGAAAAGAGACTTTGGTCAACGTATAAGTCCGTCTGCGGCCACTTCCCGTTGGCTTCCTTGAAGGAGCGCTCGTCTCCAGTTCAGCGCTCATCCGGCCATCAGACGGAGAGATGGGCGCGGTAACCCTGCAGTCAGCCCTGGGAAACCCCACGCCGCAGCGAGAGGCGCTCTTACGCAGCACTGCAATTTCCACTGTACTGAAATCTCATGTACATTTATACACGCTGAGACTCGAGGATGTTGAATGAGACAATTATTTCCAAAATAATAAAACAACACATTGAGATGGTTTTCATTAGTATGGACTAATAAAATACTGGAACCAGTGCAACACAAATGTAGAATACAACACAAAAGATACATAACCAAATATTAGTCTGTTCTAAGTCTTTACAATAAGTTGTATTCTTCATACATCTCAACAAAAACGGTCCTCATAATGTGTCTCTAATGATGAAAAACACCCTAATTAGAAACTATTCAGTAATTCAGTTAAACAATCTTGTAATGTTTTCTCTTTATCTATTTTGTACCTTTTATATTTATGGCTATTGTAATGCAATGGCAATCCAACAGTTTATTGTGTTTGAGTGGTCTGCATGTTCCCTTCTTTAATTTAAAGTCACAAATCTAATGTTACAAATCTAATGTTAGACACAAATCTAATGTTGACCTTTTTGAGCCTATCTTTATGAATCACAACTCATGATGAATGTTTTTATATATTTTTTTTATTATTGACCAGTACTGTTCTTCAGAAATACACTAATTATTATCTAGTTTGATTACAATAGTTATTTTTCATGTGTAACATCTTACACATGATATCAGCTAGGAGAAACAACCTAATTTTAGCAAAGTAAATAGAGACGATTTTGATATCATGTTGACTTTTGTTACATCTCATTAAAATAATATGAAAAACATCAAAATTAACGCTCACACTGTAGCCTCTGACTGAAATACGGTTTAAGTAAACGACTTAGTTTAGCTTCACATAGCAAATATTCTGCTCCTCTTTTCCCTCTGTACACTTGTTTTTCAATACAGTCTAATTACTGCAGTGTAAAATTCCCTGCAGACTTCCAGAACCGGTGTGAGTTCAAAACAGAGGTAGTGGTGAGCCCTTAGTCAGTCTGTTGACTACTACAGCATACTCTTGGGATCAGACAACACCTGCTGAATATGACACAGCTCAGATTTTAGCCTATCACAAGCCCTTCAGATGAACTGGGACTTGAGATCTCTGCCAAACAAGCATAGGTGGCACACAGGTCATTAACGTTGGTCCTAACATCAGGCTGTTGAGAAGCAGAAAATCAGACTTAAGGCAGTCTCTCATTAATGATTCCAGCTGGTGTTTTATCATTTTACTGTTAAATGGTATTTTTAGTTTTGGTTAGGTTTTGTGCAGTGAGATAACAAACAATGGGCAGGGTACAGGCTCCACACGTGGAGGTGATTTTTAAAATAATAATGTCCGACAGAAGACTAGTGTAGCTGCAGAAGTCTTTAGATCTTTAGTCCTGTTCTTCTGTTTACTAATGTTTCAAATGGCACCTGTTGCATCCTGCTGTTCCCAGGTGAGCAAACTGACCCCAGAACAGATCACAGAGAACAAGGGTGTGTTTGGGATGCTCAAAGAGTTGAGAAATGGAGATGTTAAGACCCAGGAGCTGGCGAGACCAATGATTGTAATGGAAATCAATTAATGCCATTTTGTATTAAAACTGAATTTTGAATATAAGCATTTTTACTAGTGGTTCCAAACATTTGCACTCCAGTTTACATCAAACAGCACAGTATTGCTATCTGATAGCAGTGACACGGGCAATCTGGGCAAATGAAGTACTGTTGTCATTCTTTGCCATGTAACTAGGGATTATACTTACTCTCTGACCCCTCCTCCTAACAGACTAGACAGTTAATTTGAGAGCAGTTTGGCTTGTGTTTCATAAACAGACGAGTAAGAGGATTAAAAAGGATCAGCATTGACGCATTGTAGCCACTAGGGGGCAGCGTTGAACAGAAGGTTATTTTAATGGCATATGCACCACGCCATCTGCAGATTGTGTAGCAACATGACCACGTGACAGCGGTATTTTAACAGCGGTTGCATTAGGCAACACCAGACAACGGATGTGCTTCTGTCGGAAGCCCATTTGTAGAATTACGACCATCATAATCTACCAATATTTTGAATTAATTTTAAGCAAGGATTAATTTTAAGCAAGGATTATTTGCCCCACATGTAGCAGTTGTATAGTGCTCAGCACACTTAACATATAATAATTAATATTCATGTTTAGTAATAATGAAATGCTTTTCAAAGGGAAAGACCTTCGGCATACCATGAGAGGACCATGAATCAAGACACGTCTTCAGTGAGGAGGGCAAGAGTCACATTAACTGAAATACAATCAAGTACAATAAACAATTCCATATCAGTAGTTATTTGCAGCTAAACAGTGGAGTTAGTATAGATGTACAAAATACATCTAGCAGCAACCAAAACAGGCCACAGAGAGAGTGTTGTACATGTTACGTTCCATTGATTTATTCTGGATGAATATCTTTAAAATATTTCTAAAGTTGTTAATTTTGTAACATTTCTCTGTTTTGTAGTAGAGTTTACCACAGTATTCATGACCACAATAAACAGTCGCGTCCAGTTATTCAACGCTTTATGTGATTTTACAACACAACTTTATGAAACACAACTTCATTTATAAATCACAATAATTTAGACAATTCATTTTAAATATGAAATTCATTGCTGTGTTCGGGAATGTCTGGTCATATCATTTCATAAGCACTACAGGTTTTTTCACATTTTTAGGACATTATTTTAATAACGATTAAGAACCTCCCAAATCTGATTACTGTAATGCAAAAAAGCCACATGTAATAATAATAATAATACAGTTTTTTAATGAAATCATTCTATTAAAAACAGCATAAGGTTAGTAAAATCTAATATGATGTAGAAATACTTTACAATTTAATTTAAATATTGTTTTTGCATTACACTAATAAGATTTGTGGTGCTTAATCGTTTCACAATGCAAAGAATCTTTATGGTGCTAAAAATAAACCTTCATTTTCTCTATGCAATCAGATAATCTGTCAACACTTTTCATGGTGTGGGGAAATGTGACACAAACATGATTTTCACAGTTTTGGGATGTTGACCTTTAAATCATTTCAAATGAAATGATTGTTTTGAAAAATTGTTTTTCAGAATTTTTGGCCACGATGGCTTGAGAATTAAAATGATTGATTTAAAATGATTTAATGAAACCATCTTGGAATTATCAGTGAGAATATGACAAACATAAATATCATATATAAATATCATATCTAAGATGTCCCAATAGCACACTGTTTTGTTTGGTCCATTAGGATAGTTGCTTATGTTTTGATGACCTGCACATCATCATGTATTATATAATGTATATTTCTGGTTCTGACCATGACCTATACGTGCTCTGACTCAGATTCATATATAGTGCATATGTGAGGCAGCAAAGGGTTAACATCCCTGAATTCACTTTCCTGCACGCAATCACGGCATCTGCTGTGCCCAACCGTTAAATCCAGTTCTCATCCCTACTAAGACAGATGGACAACTGAACAAGCCAATCACAGCCTTCAGCTGCCCCACAGTCAACCAATAGCATCGCAGGGAAGGAGGTGGCAGAATTCTGGATCACATAGCTTGGGTTTGTAGCATCTTGCACTGTAGCTGCTCTTGTCTTGTGTATTAAATAAAATGATGTGACAGCAAAGAAGGAAGCAGCCGGAGGAAGAAAAGGGACATTAACTCCATCTGTGTGACCTGATCTGGTTACTGTAGGAATCAGAGAACAATAATTTCAGTTTACAGCCCTTACGCTTTTCTGTTCCTCCTGAGAACGAAGGAAAAGGGGTGGAAGGAGAAATTCTTTTTTCCATTGCCTGCTTGGAAAACCTTGGAAAGACATCAGCTGGGGCCGGACTTCATGATTGGGTGGGTATATTTTTCAGCAGTCTGTGACAACAGACAAACATAATCACATTTCACACAGTAAAACATATTGACACTCATTTTACGTTCCCTAAATATTCTGTACAATTACCATAATGTAAAAACTGCTGTTTAACTGATGGCACACGAGTAGCAGCTTTATTGTGATGCTTTTGTTGTTGGTATGTCTATCTTTGTCTGCTGGTGATCTCTGATTGGTTGGGAAGATAGGCTTAAAGGAGCCTGGAGCATTTTGATTGGATGAGGGACTACCATGTTCTTCATTAAGTGTACAGACTGAACACACACAGAGACAGGTCTGATGGCAAACATAGCTTCACTGAGTGTCACTGAATGATTACATAAGATAATCAGAGCCTCACAACACCCAAAATACACAGATTAGTGTGACACACAAAGCTATTTCAGACTCTTGTTTTTTGACAGGGAAACATCTGCAAACTGTCAGAAGTGTTTGTATAGATGAAATATATCTAAGATATAAAAACATAAGTAATTTTCTGAGTTTAACACAAGGTAAACTCCATAAGTTCTATCCATAAGGAGTTCTGTTGATTACCGCAGAATAAACGCTTGACTCGTTTTGTGTGTAAAATTAAAAAGCATGTTTACACTAATGCTCTTATGGAAGCAATATAAAATAAAATACAAATTGCACAATTCTCCTTCGATGCCTTCCACTATACTGCCTGACTGTACACACAATTGGTCTTTCATGAACTAAATGGTGCTGATTGAATTAAATGTCTTTTCAGAAGGCAGTTGTAACCGTTTATAATGGATCATTGAATAATCTGTTACACCTGCAGAGGAAGAGTAATGCACTGAAGTTTCATATTTAGGGTTTATTCAAATCTGTTAACTGAAGCACAGGCAACAGTAACAGTGATGCTTGACTTTTAAAACTGGTGAGTGTGTGAATCAATAGGAAACAGAGTCAGCTATAGGTGGCTCTGTACTTCACAAATGACTGAGAAACAGCAAAGAAAGGCAAAAGCACATCTGTGTGTATTTCTTTGTCATCTCTTAAGAAACACGTCTCTTTCAGTGCGGGCTGCATTTCTAGGTACTTGCTTTCCAAGGTACAGTATCAGACTGCTGCTGTCTGCCTTTCTCTCTCTCTCTTTTCTCTGTCTCTCTGTCTCTCTGTGTCTCTCTGTGTCATTTGTGTACCCACATCCTGTCTTGACACCCATTGCTGCCCGACTTCTGCACACATGGATGAAAGTATTTAACGGTAACAGACATTGAAACACACACACACACACACGCTTGTTGTGAGGAGCGCATACATGCTGTGGCCCCTAAATTGTATTCGGACAACACATAAATGTGTTTGGAGATAAAACATCAAACCACATCGAACAACAGCACATACTTCTCAGGCTAAACATTTCACATAAAGACATTTGTTAGGTTTAATATTTTCAAAAGACAGAATGTATTTGACTGTCTGTGGTACAATATGAGATGAATTACACCTGTAGTCAGAAGCCTACAACATCTGCAATCATCTGAGAACTTCATATAGACAGCACACACATCGCTGTACAGAAAACATTCAGCTGTAACAGTGCTTAAAATAGTGAGAACACAGAACACAGAATGGCATGCAGCTGTGGAACAACACGAAGGTGATTAAACAGAAAGACAGAATTTATTTAGCATGTATTGTCCCTTTAAGAGAAGGTCTGATGAATGAAAGCCAGTCTGTTGAACATCCACATTCTCATTCACATCCCCAGACAGCAGAGTCTCGTATCCTCTATTTTAAGCTTCAAGCCTCTTTCCTGCCCCCGGCTTCCAGCCCCCACAACACACACACAAATCCTAACCGTTACATTGTGGAAGGAAGTTTGTGGCTTACAGACAATATCTCAAAGGCTCACACATCCATATGTTGTCCACAGCGTTCTCGCTGTATACACACACACACACTCACTGCACAAACCCACACACCTAGTCAAGAGTGCATTTACACACAGATTTTCTCAGTGATAGCGCTACAGCTATCCAGACATTGACACAACACTTCTCATGTTTGTGCACAAAGTGAGTGAGACACAAAAAACTGAAAAGTTCAGTTTATCACTTTTTAAGAGGTGAGGGAAGAAAGTACCTGTGCTTCAGGGCTGATATAACAGCTGTTTCAAATGATACAGGCATCAATGTTTTGCTGTCTTCTAGGTTCTATCATTCTCACCATGTCCTAAGGCTCATTCACATGTCTTTTGTGGAAAAGGAAACACCACTGAATTAATTCAATCTAATGAGAAATGACAATTCATAACCAGTATGTTTTATCCACATTAGATTATCAGGAGTTCAGAAAAGCTCGAAGATCATAATGCTTGAGACTTGTAAGAAGATTCGGGTCCAGCAGGATTGATGTCAAACTGCACTCACCCTACGACAGCACCCTTTAAGAACCATGTCTCTGACAACAACCAAACCTGATGTATTCACTTCAACCCGAACCCAAACCTTGACCCCGTTCCCAACTCTTAACCCCACCCTCCCCCTCACCACCTCAATTCCCTTTCTCACCAGTTCTGTGGAAGCTAGAACCGAGCCACAGAACATTACATCCAGAACTACACTCCGTTCCATAACGTCCTCCACCAATCAGACAGGCTTCAACGCCACGCAGCAGCCAATCACATCAGTGGAAGGTGCTGGGATGGGCATGGTGCTCGTACCCTTCGGCATCATCATGGTCATTGGACTGGCTCTCGTTGTGGTAAGACAACATCTGAAAGAGAAGATAATCCAAAATGACACAAAATAAAATGTGTTTGGAGTGACTTTTAAATAATGACTATTTAAAAACTATCGAAACATTATTTACCTTTTACTGAATTTAATGTACTTGGCGATAACACCCTGTTTACATTTTTTCATGACCGTAGTTAGATATTTCTAGAACTTCTCTCAGTGAGAGTGTGACACTTTCTTTCTTCTCACCAGCTTCTGTACATCAGAAAAAAGAAAAGGTAAGATTTTGTAAATATACCACTACAATCTTACAAATACACATTCTGTCATGGCTCTTTGCAGCCTATAGATTTAGAAATAAACACCTCCGTATTATCTAGATCCATATGTGACTGTACAGGCTCTTGATATAACTATATGCTTAACTGGAGATTGAGTTCTTTATAGTCTCTTCAGAACAATGTGTTTGTTTTTGTGGTTTTTGTGGAGGTATCACAGATGTTTTGTAAAGAACTACAGAATAAGAACGTTCTTTTAAGGTTTAAAGGTTTAGTTTAAAGGTTCTTATAAGAGATTATATAGATAATAATATAATAGAAAATAAAAATCTCTTAAAAATATAACAGGCTGGAGAAACTGAGACACCAGTTGATGCCCATGTATAACTTTGATCCGGCTGAAGAACAAGATGATCTGGAGCAGGAACTGCTGGACCACGGGCGAGACGGAAGCCCAGCTGGACCAAACTCTAAAGTAAGTGTAAAACATGAAATGATGTCAATATAATAAAGAACATAACAGGTGAGACAATGTAATGCATCTAACTATGAAACTATAGGACACCCTGGTGAATGAGTTTTCTTGATTTCTGCTTGTACATTTTCATTTCTCTTAAGTTCTGACACGAGGTCTTGTGGTTTGTTTGTGGTAAAGTATTCATCACAGCATCACAATGTGTTGCTATCACACATTCATTTATTTCATACTAATACTCAGTGTTTATAAGACTGTAATAATCATCACTCAGAACTCTTCCTGCAGTACTGGTGCTGTGAGTGACCTTCACTGTACCCTCATCTGCACACTGTCCACGTTACAAAACTCACCCAAATATACTTCACTGATGTATGTGTGTGAACTATACTCTTACAAGGAAAGGTTTTATTAAGGTGCTTTAGCGAGCTTTATGTTTCAATAAAAAATATCCACAGAACATTTCTGTTGAAAGATGATACAATTGGATGATAGAAAAAGAACATAGATTAAAAGTTTCTTTGGGGAACCAAAAATGGTTCTTTTATGGCATCACTAAAGGACCCTTTATTTTCAAGAGTGTCATCTGAGGACATGGCATTAGCAGTGTGTTTTTGGAAATTCATATTTTACATTTTGTGTAGATATAAATGATAAAACTGTGTCATCTGCACCTGCAAATGATGCAACACTTTATCTTGAAACAAAAGTTTAGGAGTTAATTTGAACTAGCTGGTTAAGTTGATGTTTATGTTCCTTACACAGGTGTCACATCAGATTAACCACAAGTGCAGTTTAACACAATAACATATTTCACTAATGTCTGACAACCACAAACCATCCAAATAGTTTGATGTAATATCATTCAGAGAACACGGTGTGTCCTGCATGTTCAAACAACAAACAAAAAGAAGTTTAAAACAGTGACTTTAAGATTGTCAGTTTCTGCTCTCTCTCTCCTCAGACTCTCAACACAAGCCAAGCTGTGACTCAGAAACCCAGCCGACTCGTCTTTACAGATGTGGCTGAAGCCATTAACACATGACGGGATGACAGGGAAATCTGGAAAATTCTGGAATTAATTTTTTTGTTGGGGGGGTGACATTTTGGTAGAAGGATCATTGGACAGTGTAAGGACACAATTGTAAAGAACTAGACAGTGTTTGTAAAGAACAATGACATGATGTTATGAAACTCACAGCTTTTACTGGAAGCGTCACTATTATTGTTTATAAGTAATTGTTTTGTTTATCTGGATGATTGATAATTAATGATACTGGTTGTTTGTTGTTTATTTGCGCCTTTAATTTGTGAGAAAGTATTATAAATTGGATTAAAGGCAGAAACACACGATTTGTAATTTATTTAGTTTCTGTTTCTGTCTGATGCTGTCTGAAGTTTTCTGCATGTTTACTGAAGGTAAAAATATACATGCGTTCCTTAGAATTTCAACTTTTCAAGCTTTATTTAAGTTTGTTTAAAATTGCTATAAACAGTGTCAGACATGATATCAGTCAATGTATTTCAGTGTGAGCCGCAGCGTTATAAACATCGTCCATTATTTGGATGTAAGCTCACTGTTTCAAACCCACAACTAATGTAAACTAATTACAAGACTGTGTGTGTGTGTGTGTGTGTGTGTGTGTAGATGAGTTTATTCCCCAAACCAGTGTCAGATGAAGTTTTAAATTTTTATGAACAAGGCGTAATAAAAAAGATATGTAAACTATGTACATGTGTGGTGTTGTGGAAAGCATTAAACTAACACGTTTTGGTTACAATAAAACAGTCAATAAGGACACTATAATGAACAGAATATAGAAAGACATCCAGACAGCCACTTTATTCAATGAAATCTTAATAATGATGAACAATATAAAAAGAGGTAAAAAAATCCCAGACAAACTCTTATGAGAAATTGTTACCTGAGTCTGTTTATGAGGCACGTTTCCAAACTTTTTAATATGTAAATGGCTAAACGGGGTCTATTTATAATAATCCACTTGAAAATGTTTGATATACTCTTAAAAATAAAGGTTTAAAGTAGAACCAATAAAGGGTTTTGCAGCCTAAATTTTCAGTCTAAACAGAAGAACTTGTTTTAGGCTTCATGGTTAGAAACTTCTGCTGCTTCAAGGAACTCATGAGAGCCTGAGACGTTTGCCTGATGAATTAAAAACATCTGAAAAATGATACAGTGCCACAAATAATCTTGTTACACTCCAGAGGCTTCCAGTTACAAAATAAACAGAAACAAAATAAAAGAAAGCAAATGACTGATTCCACATATAGAATGTAAGTGAGGTCTCTGGTCTTGAGGTACTGAACTGCACTATCTTCATGTTATGAAATAATAACGAAATCATTGTTACGTCATTTATAACGTTACCCCTCATTACAGGCGGCATTAGATCACTGTGTCTCTTTGCATAACAACACACTGGCATTCATTTTATCCATCTATTTACCCTGCTGTAAACAATAAAATACAACAATTAAAGATATCACACATTAAAAATATATATAAAACGCATGTTTTCATGTTAAAATAATTCATTTTAAGCAATTTTCAAGCTTTGGTATTTTGTTGTGTCTAGAGTCCTGAGAAGTTCGATGCTAAATACTGGTAACATGATCCAAATGTCCACACCCAGTATTGGGCTGTTTTATTTTGTCATTTTTGGTGATGCTGCTTAATCCTGATTCTCACATCAGGCAATTCTACTCAAGTCAACACATTTGTGACTTAATTCTAGAACTAAATGTTTTTCTGAGTTGGATGGCAGGAGTTTGGAAATAAGAGGGATTTGTGATGTCAGTCAATAGGAAAATAATTTTCAGACGTGATACAAACACATTATTGGCAATTCTGAAACAAGCATGGGATTGCATGAGATGAAACAACTGGATGGGAATCTGGTTGGGAATGCTGTAGTATATAGATGTAAATGTAGTATATCGATTTCAATATGATGAGATGACTACTAACAGGAAGCTACGCTAACACACTACTTGTACTTCAGCATCAAGTAATTTTTAAGAAATTTTTTACTAAAAGATAAAAAAATCATTGCAAAATGACAAAGTCACAGATGAGAAGATATCTGATGAGCAGCTGTTTAAAATTCAATTCTGGACCAACAAAACTGGAGTGTGATTCGTGTGACAACATCTAAATAAACGGTTTTCTTTTCCAAGGCAGAAATATTTTAGAATACGACCATCATCTCCTATACAATAGGTTACATCAACAAAAGTCATTTTTAAGGGTCAGATCAGGTAGTAATATCTCTTAAGATAACGACTGCATGCTGTCTACAGTGTAAAGATGAAGGCAGCCGAGATTTTGCATTGCCCCCAATGTTGTATGAAAGTATTCAGTGAGGTAGATTTAGATGCCCTCCTGTGGTGGTATAGGAGAAGGTGGGGTCTGGGTGGGCGTGTCTTCTGCCGCCCCCTCCCCTTTAACTTCAGGAAGAGCAGGCTGGGTGCAGAGGAAACAGAACACATGAGGATTCTGTGTGTGTGTGTGTGTGTGTGAACTGCACTCCTGTGAGAGTGAGAATTGTGACAGTTGGGACAGGAAACCAGAGAAATCTAAGGAGTTGTGCTGAGTGTCTCTTCAGCACACTGAGTCATTTAGATGGGGTGCTGGCCTGATAAGTGTATGAGTAACAGGGAGTTTTTAAAAGGTTTCTAAACTCATTGCCGGGTTTCACTTCTAAAACTCTAAGTGACATACTTATCAGGTGTCGTGTGTAACTGAACTGCATGATTCTCATGCAACATTTATTGTGCTTAAGTGCACTAAAACGATTATTGGTTTCTCTATTTGTAGAAACATGATTTGAAAAATGAAATGCTGAATTACCTGCTGCTCTTCCTGAGGAGCTGTTTTCTGTGGCTGTGGATTAAAATAGAAAACAAAGATGACAAACTCACTAAAACATTTGTGCTACTTTAGCTTCCATATTTCAATGCAAAACACGCTGCATCTGATTCACAAACCACCTATAAATCAACTAAACCGAAACTAAATGTAATTTTGTGTGTGTAAAACTTGAGTCATAATAATTTCATGGAAAGGAGAACGTATGTGATTCTCACCCATTTTCTTGGTCTACCTCGAGGTCTTTTCTCCCCAGATGGCTCTACCTACACACAGCAACAAAGAAGGGAAAACAGAGTAAGACAGCACGTTGTTTGTCCGAACAGAAATCAAATCAACAAAAATGAGACTTGTGTTGGATCTTACTTTGGCTGTAACACGTTGGCCTTTGTTTTTGCTGCCTTTTGGTCTTCCTCTCGGCCGTCTGGGAGCAGACGGTTCCACAGGCTCCTGACAGATTCAAGTCATTTGGTTTTAATACATTTCATTTCAATCCTTAGTTCATTTCGAACTAACTCATATCTGTCTGTCTTCCAGTCTGAGTCGGTTTTGTTTACACTTGTTCAGATGAAGCTGTATATTTGCCCTCTTTAGATCAGACAGTGTCTCTCACCTGTGGTTGTTTGCGTGGTCGGCCACGGCTGCGTTTAGGAGCCTGTGGCTCCACGTGACCTTCTTCAGGTTCCCCGACATCCATCCTCACACTCAGCGCACCTCACACACACATGGACAAACACGACCTGAGCAACAGAGTGACGGGCAGAGATAAGACACATAATGGGCAGTCTGATGCACAGATCACTGTAACAAAAAGAAATCTTAAATTCCCAGAGGTACAGCGGCCCTGAATATATGTCTAATTCTATTTATGGGCTATTTTCTTTGTGCCTAATGTACAGGAAAGGAGAAATAAACAGGAGAATGCAGAGAGAGAGAGAGAGAGGAGCAGGGGATCACAACATGACAGACTCAAACCCAGCCTGAACCCTCGATAAACTTTCAGCCATGATACACAACTTAATGCACCACAAAGAGTATCTTTCTAATAGGCAAAGAATTTTGTCTCTACATTTTAAATATTTATACATTTACAATTAACTTTAAATTATGTCACAAGTATCTACTTACTAACTAATAATTAAAATAAAAATCACAGTGCAGGTGTGAACGGGTTAAACTTTTGTTTTACATAGTCATAAGCATCATGTGTCATTAACTAACCTCATTTCATTTTTATGTCATTTATATTTGAATTGTATATTATACTGAAGCTTCTCTCACTCAGTGAACATTAACAGTGTTTGTTATTGCATGTCTACATGGACACACACTACATGGACACATAGTTTTACTTCTAACAGGTCATGGCGTGAGATTTATTACTCTACAGAATTACTGCTACTTGTTGCATGCTGAAGCGTGTTTAAACACTGTTTCTGTGTTTTGACATACTTCACGTCTATATGTTATTGTTTTTGTAATTTTGTATTTTTTGTAATTCCTGTAAATATCTATATTTTTGAGTCTATTGTGTTCTGTCTCGTTTATAGTGTGGAGAAACGTTCGAGAACGTTTCTCATTGTATTTGTACACGGCCTTTACGTATGCCAATATGTAACTGAGTAACCAGGCTAAATGAAATAAACAACATTTAAAAAACATCTTAAGAACAGCTCTTTAAGTGTATTTCAGTGGTTTGGTCTTTTTTCATATGGCCGGCAATTACAGCCGCATTCCTCGCGTACTTTCAGACGTACAGAAGAATGCAGCTGACGCTCGTGAAGTACAGCGCGTGGAAAGCACGCTTGCGGTAGCGCGAGGATGTAAACACAACCCTAGCAACATTAACACAGGGAGAAACACAATATTATTAAGATGCTAACACATACACCTCAGCACCCACAGAACAGAAACACGTCAGATATAAACAAAACAACTGTGATAAACTGACCAAGAGAGCCAAACACATACATGACAGTTTCACGACACTGTTTAAGTGCCTGTCAAATAGCATGATATATAAAAATCATACAGTGCCGTGATATGGTATCAAAGCACCGTTGATTTTACGACATGAGTACTGTCTAGTATCACCACATTTATTTTTGAACGTCATGCTTTAAAAGATAAAATGAAAAATGATGAATTCGGTTCATCTGACATGAAATCACGTGCTTTTTAAGTTTGTCATGCACACTCAACTCTACTAACCCGCTGAAGAAGTCAAGTTTAAATCATAATTCTCCAGCAATATTAACATAACTTTAACATCAACAGAACCGATACATCATTTCTAAATTAAATAAGGTTACTATAATTTGTAAAACAATCTACCTTAATTGCGTTCCCTCACACCGCTTCGCGTTCACCCAGCGCGTCGCGTCCGCTTCAAGAATGCGTTTATATACATCAACACAACATGTTTGACATCGCTTCTCGCCCCGCCCCCTTTCACGTGCGTCAATCTCTGTCTGCGGATCTGGACCTCGCCACGCCCCTCTCAACGCGCTCTTTCTAACGCTGCTGCTCGCATGCAGTTTGCAGTAGCATGTTTCTGTCCCTGCATTTCTCTGAACGCGCTGTTATTGACGCTGCTGCTCGCATGCAGTTTGCAGTAGCATGTTTCTGTCACTGCATTTCTGCTTCTAGAAAGAGCGACGTGACGCTACAAACGAGCGCGACGCTTATCATGTCAGGGTTCTGATTGGTCTACTGACGCCAGGATTCCGTCGCGTTCTCGACGTGCTTTGTTTTTGCAGTGTTGACATCTTCGTTGATGTGGCTGTATTGGTCTAACACGGCGCGTCGCGTTTGATCGCAGCGCTTTCGTTGAGTTGGACTAAACTGGTTTGCGGCGTCGCGTTCTTTTGCAGCGTAGTAAGTTACGTTGATTACACCGGAAGTTTAACGTGCCCGTTCTGATTGGCCGGCTGTGTGCTGACGTCAGGCTTTGTTGACTAGATTTAACGAGTTGCCACAGCGACCCGTCCATACATGTAGAAGCAAGAAATGAGTTGTCAGGGCTTTTTTCTTTTCCTAAAGAAGTATTTCGAGAAAACAAAATTAGTCATTTGTAGAAGAACAAGCAACCACTTACGTACAAAAAGTACCATGTTTTTCTGGACAAGTGTCTTGATATTCTCTGAAGTATTGTTGCGTACCATGTAATATGATGGTACAACTATATAGTCATCATTCAGTTACATCACACAGAAAATACGCTTGTAAACATTAAAGAGATGTTACAGCGTTATGAAATATATACTTGGTACATTCTCATTAAAGGCAAAAAGTCCAAACAATATTGTAAAATGACATGTTTGTCAGGTATGTAACCTGCAAACCAACAATCTTCTGATGACAAGCCTGACTCACTAACCAGTAGTGTGTCTATATATTAGGAGGGTAAATACAGTATTTGATTTTTTATTCATAATAAATTGTACAAAATGGTGAACAGCTCAGACCTGGTTAGGTTTGTTTGGGATTGTGTGAATAATAACTATATGCTATTCAAATACAAACATACATCTTTTGTAAATTAAACCCTCCAGATTCAGGATGATACAAAAACAGTTACACAGTCTTATAAAACACAGTTTGAAGTATATTACAATCCAGCCAAAGTCTACCGTAGCTGAGCTCATGTATTATTTATGCGTACTCTGAATATATCCATACATTAGCATATAGAAAAGGAACAAATTGCTTATAAACGACATGTGACTGTTATGTGCGCTGTAAGTTATGAGATATAAGACAGGCATTCTGTCAGCTATGCCATCTCCATGACCTTCTTAATCCAGTCCACATAAACCGACACACGGATGAAGATGTTCGGTTGTCCAGGATGTCCGCAGCGCCGCATGGGTATGATGACACCCTCCAGAACCCAACAATCACTGTTCTGACAGGCCAGAGGGCCACCATAGTCTCTCTGAGCAAGAACAGAGACAGAACGTTACCTTACACCTGCATGAAGAGCGTCTTACTCATTTCACAATCCCAACTGCATCTGCCGCAACAGCACTCGCGCAGTCACACTCGCACATGCATATAAAGGAAATGTTCCAAGCGCTTCGCAAATGACTCGCCTTAAACTAAATTTCAACATTTGTTTCAGATTTGAGACACAAACAAACATATTTTGCAAGATCTGCAACTAAGTTTGCAAGTTCGAGTGAGGTGGTTTATAACTAGTTTTTCCTCAGAACTCACTTGCACAAAACCATATTTATTTCTTTTCTTTACCCTACCGTAGTTTTGTTGATGGTTTTTGAGGATGGAGCAATTCATGTTGGTATCTGTTTTATTTAGCAGCTTAACCCAACGATCAATTAATTTGTGCCAAAATACAGAAGTGTTTTGTTGAACGCAACACTTTGACATCAACAACAAAAGATCTGTGAAGCATTTTCACCTCTTGTAAAAGTTGATGTCTATGTATTTATCTTACTAGCATAACTATGCAACTGCATAGTTGTATAGTTAGCATGTTATTATTTAGCATTATGTTATTTTAGGCCTGCTGTGACCCATTTTTGGGTTGTGACCACCACACGAGAACCTCAGGTCCAGTGTCATATATATTCACAAAAGCTTTATCATTTGTTTTGGAAATGATTTACAGTGTGTGAGCATCTGTACCTCGCAGGCACCTGCTCCAGCCTGAAACGGCATCGTGCACATTTCGTTCTCTCGCACGCGGCCCCTAAAGTACTGATTACATTCTTTATTGCTCAGTACTGGCATCTGGGCCACGTTCAGAACTGTCTCGTCTCCCGTTCCTGAGAAACATACGGTGAGAGAGCAAAGAATCACGCTAAGATGCAGGAGAGATGTGACTGGGAATGAAAAGAGAAAATTATAATCTAACATATAAAGTGTATGACATAAATCATGTGTGAACAGGTGTAACGTGATTTTCCATCATCGAGGTTTGAAGCCACACAAGATACATTGACCACCTACAGTACAAAAGTGAAGCAACTAGATTTGATCACTGCTGTTCATGTGCACTGGACAGTGAGCTGTGTCACCTTTTGTCTCGCCCCAGCCTGCAATCTCACAGATGGTTCCTTCTGGAACTATGTAGCGTTCAGGAGGAAGACAGATCTGGGACACACGCTCGTTAAACTGTGCAGGACTGCAGGAGATGAGAGAAATGTGGGTACACATGCTACTGTACTATATATTATGGTGCTGAATTATGAACAAACATACATGTGTCACGTACATGTTCCAAATATGAGTATCATGGCATTTACTGCGGTACTATTTATTTACTGTTTGTACATAATGCTTGTGCATAAAGTACAGAGAGGCAGATAAAGACATAAAATGTTTTTTAGTGTATGTGTGATTCATATATTGTGTTTGTACCTTTCCAGCTGCAGCATGACCAGATGAGATTCAGACGGCCCGCAGACGACCTTTGTGAGGGGAATGCTTTGTCTGTCTGCCTCTCCTTCCTTTGGATCCCGGAACAAAGTCCCCATCATAGCTGTGTATCCTGTAAGATCAACATAACTGCACACACACGTGAACACACACACACACACACACACACACACACATTTGATAATAGGCTCCTGTTTGCAACTCTGTATATTAAAGGACTAGTGTAAAAAAGAAATCAATAACTACTACTAAAAAATATTTATTATTACTACTAATAATCAGTCTCATAATTGTAGTGTGGTGTTACCAGGATGAGAAGCACTGTTTAGTGCTGATGACCCATTCAGAATTAACCAGAGACCCGCCACAGAAGTGGTTTCCCTTCCTGCATACAGACAGAGACAGCACAGTAACTCATTACCCTTCATGTGTGTTTGACTACATATACACACAGTGGCAATGACTGACTGACTGACCGATCTCTAAGGCTGACGGTCCACGGAGAGTTTCCAGGTGTGCCTCCCACGATTCTCAGCCGGGACTTCACAAAGCGGTCGTCTCTCTTTCCACACTCATTAAACTCCACCTCCACTTTATACATGCACACAGGTGGCAACATCTCCGTTAGGACACAAGCACACATGACAGATGGACGGCACTGCTCACTGTGTGTGACTCACCTGTTGGGCCAATGATTGCTACTTTCTCTCCAGCTGTTGGAACGAAACGAAACACAAGATTTTCAAACACTTAGATGCCACTCACTGTCACAATCATCACAAGACTGAATAATTATGAGTAAATCTACACAAAATACACATCCACAGAACACATATTTTAATTTGTCACTGTTAATATCACTCATATTTAAAGCTACAGTATTCTTGTAGAAACTTCACCACACTGCTTGATGGCGCAGTAATCAAACTCAGTCTTGGGGTCAGAGGTGTAGCACCAGGGCCCATGATGATCTCCGTCCGGGTTCCTGCAGAAGTTGTCCGTCAGGTTGGCTTCTGGATGTGTTTTGGGATTTATCCTGAAAGTCCACACACAGATTAGCCTGAATTGTATCATGCATGAGCTACAGTAAAGCTTTAAATGAGACACATCAGATTGGGATTTTCCAATGGCATTAATGTTGCATCATCACAGAAGGTTTATTAATGCTGACTGAAGTTGAAACATGGCAGATTTATGCTTTAAAACACATTTTGCAGTTCTTAAACAATCTGACGTTCACCTCATTACTACCACAGCACATTATAATGGACATATTTAGCTTAATTACCCTAACAGTGTGTGTAATAATATTATGTTTGTTAATTGTGTTTCGTACTTGGTTTTGTGAGGTGTGTTGACGCTCCATTTCTGACACATAATTCCTTTACGGGTCTTGCGCACAGCACCTCGATAGTTTTTGCCAATTTCATTGTAACAGTCTAGATACACACGGAAAGACAAATCATTCAGAATCAAACTCATTTCAAACTGTGCATCATGAAAAAGATTTTGTTTTGACAAAAAAGAGACAGTCAAACAATAATGAAGTAAATGGAACCGCAGAAACTGCAGTTGATGGTTTGAAGCACTAGAGGGCAGCAAGCGCACCTTCCGCCTCGATGTCATCAGCACAGCGTTTGATCTGCAGACAGAGCGCCGTTCTCATCTCCGGAAGAGACGTGAAGCACCAGGGCGCTTCTGACCCATCGGGGTTACGGCAGTAATTCTCCTCCAGACCCCTAAAATGTAAAATAGCAGTAAAGCGAGAGAGGATAAAGACTAAATGCACAACATTAGATTAAATATCAAACCCAGTGGCATCTGTAAACCAGTGCTGCTAGTTCTAGAGAGCTAGCTTGATGTTTACAATGACTTTAAAACGACATTTCTCCTACAGCTGCTCATCGGACTCACTTGCACTCGTAGGTTTTGGGGTAAAATGGATGCTCGTGAGGTTTCTGTGCGTCCCAGCGCTGACACGGGATGCCAGAGGTCGTTTCATTGACCTTTCCTCTGTAGTCTTCACCACGACCCCGAAAACAATTGGTCGTGTAGCCGGAGCGAAGACGCCGCTTTGGAGACTCTGCTACAGGCAGAATGAGAGACGATATTGAGATAAAGAGAAGACAACAAGAGCGAGTCTCTTCAGATGATAGAAAACATTACATTTGCTGTATATTGTACAGCTAAATATTCATGATTTTAAATGACCAAACATATAATAGAAATTCCAGACATGTTTCTCCAGAACTATAACTTCTACATGTGTAAAATCCTACATGTGTTTCACCCTAATGAAATAAACTGCTCTCGGATAAAACAGCATATGGATAAATATCTCCATCACAATGACACTGATGCAGCTGGAAATGACAAGCATGTCCGCAGGAATAAGAAAAGATGTGAAATCCACACAGAGCCAATGAATAACAATCCAAATGACTGAAATAGAGATTGAGATGCATGCATCGTTTACCAGAATCACAATTACTTCTACAGGCTATTGAGGTTGTACATCTCTTGCATTTTCAAGTTGTCTTTGTAGCTAAACATTTTGAGGTGCATGAAGCATTTTGAGGGTGCATGAAGCATTTTGAGAGTGCATGAAGCATTTTGAGGGTGCATGAAGCATTTTGAGGGTGCATGAAACATTTTGAGGTTGCATGAAACATTTTGAGGGTGCATGAAGCATTTTGAGGTTGCATGAAACATTTTGAGGTTGCATGAAGCATTTTGAGGTTGCATGAAGCATTTTGAGGTTGCATGAAGCATTTTGAGGTTGTATGAAGCATTTTGAGGTTGCATGAAGCATTTTGAAGTTGTGAAGTAGAACTTACAGCACTTGCGTATATCACAGCTTTCTCTCTCCACTGCTGGATCAGTGGTGTAGCACCAGGGTACTGGAGAGGCATCTGGGTTCCGGCAGTAATTATCATCCAGACTTTTATCAGGGTATCTGCTCATACAGACATCATCATATCAACATCTACACTGATTCAGATATTCCACAATAAATAACAATACTCCATATTTATGTTTAATTCAACGTGGTTTACTAGACACGGTACATTATATCACATTATAAAAAACAAAGTTGTTGGTGTAGTGTACAAGTGCATAGTACAGTAGCCCTTAAACGGTTAGACATTTAAAATAAAAGCATTAGATAACAAAATATAAAAAAGAAGCACAAACACTGTTTCATGCTAAACCTTGTTACTGTTCAGATGATGAATCAATAGATATGATGTTCAGAAGGAGAGTTATGAGACATGTTCTGAATGTGATGCTGTATATTCATACTTCTCTGGCTGGTAGATGTGTTGATGAGGAAACTGTTGATCCCACCTCTGACACTCCTTCCCACTCACTGTGTGATCCACCTGACCTCTGTAATCCTCCCCATTACAGGTGAAACACACCTCTACACACACACACACACACACAGATCCTGCAGATTGTACCAGCAGACATTAAAACTCTCTTACAGCTGCAATCCACAACTTTTGTCTCTCTATCTGTTTGAAACATAAGATTGAAGGCCACTTTACATGTTGTTCATTAAAGGTTGAAGTAAATTGAGGCCAAACTGACATTTATAGGGAAATCCGACCTGACAGCTCAGATTATAAATCATTATAAATTTACCGGTGGGAATCGGGAGAAGTCGGGGGAAGTAAGGAGAGTGTTTTGAATACTGATCTGTCATGTACCTGCTCAATGACTGATGTTTGTTTTTTAAATAAAAGAAGTTACAGACTGCAGCTTTAGAGATGAAGTCATTTATCACTCTTATGTTTAGACAGAACTATAAGTAATCAGTTGTTAGATTACTAGATTACTAAATCCTGTGACTGCTGCTGTCTAAACATTGCTCTGTTTGTTTAAGCAGTCTGACATGTCAACCTCTGGCTCAGCCAGTAGAGTGAGTTTGGGGCAGGGTTAGGTTTTGGGCAGGATTTGGTAGAGCTGTTTGGAAACAATGATTATTTTCATTCGATGGTGCTAATACTGCAGAAATGACGCATGTCAGTTTACAGATGGATGATGTTAAACAGCTCTACCATTTTTACACTGAGGGATGTCACAGCTCTCGTATCTGCGTTCAGGGTCAGTCGTGTAACACCAGGGTCCAATTCGATCCCCGTCCGGATTACGACAGTAGTTCAGCTCTAGTCCATTAGTGGTGGATGGAGTCCATCTGTTACAAACACAGTGAGATTAGTGTGTTATCACAGATGTACGTGAAATCATCAAGAGAACAATCTGAAAATTTACTCCTCACTAAAAACAAAACATCAAACCAGGTGACACACAGTCTGAGCAAACTGTTTTACAAAAAGAAGTTCTTATGTTTAAAATGAATGACAAGAAATAGCTTTGAGAAAATATCAATCTTTCATAATTGATTTGAGGCACTTTCAGGGCTTGTGTACGTTGTTTAAGTGTTTATTAAACATTGCAGTGTTATAAATATTCAAACACACACACACACATATATATATATATATATTAAATATACAATAGATTTATTTAAAGCTAAGCCCATGTGTAAAAGCCATTCTCGTACCTGTGGTCATGAGGAAATTTTGACCACCACTGTTGACACGTCCGTCCATCTTTAGTTGTAGACACTTTCCCTCGATAGTCTTCTCCTTTACCCACAATGCACTTCCTCACATAGACTAAGTGAAGAAGATCAATATATGATTAGTCAGTGATGTCATAACTTCAGAACACACATCAGAACAACATTTAAGTAGAGAATCCACCCATCTGCCCACCTATGTAGATCTGTTGAGTTTAACATTTAAACCTTAAACCTATATTTTTAAAATGAGGTATTTTGTAAAACCCCAAAATACTATTTGGTTCCCAAAAGCATCCTGATATTGTTATAAGCCAAAGAATTCTACTATGGTGCTATTTTGAAGTATGTTTTCTATAATCTATACGTAACACAACATAAACTGTGCTGACACAGAGAAACGCAACCGCTTCAAACCTTTCATCTCATACAGATCACAGTTGACGTTTCTCTTTACATCTGCGTTGTCTCCATCACCCACCCACGGCAGATGTTTACAAACCACAGATGGACGAAACTCATAATTAAACGCTCTGAAAAGATGAATTATATTGTTAGCTGCACATTAAATACTGTGTGAATACACAGATCATATACAAAATAACTGCTAATGATACACAAGTTTATGTAAAGGTGAGTAGATCAGACCTGCATTCCAGACTCTCTCTGCAGCGTTTAGCACAATCTTCCAAAGTGACTCCGGGGAGCACCGTCAGCCGATCTGCATTCCAGGACTTCAGAACCAGTTCTCTGCCCTCTGAACGCTGAAAATCATTCAGTGCACTGCGGTATCCTGTTAAACACAGCCCACACACACAGATTCAGCAGCCTGTGTGTGATCCATGCTCAGGGTTTCTGATGGAATTCTTTGTTTGGAATCATCAGATCTAGAGGATGATGATGTAATTTAACACACTCTCTGTTGTCCACTCAGAGGAGCTTACACACACATGACCTTTGGATCTGTAAACTGCATCTGTTTTAGAAAATTCCCAGTGGCATGACACAACTGTGCGGTGATAAACACACACAGGAAACCGGCCTGCTGCTGTATAGCTGCATATGTCTTTAACATCATTCATATGTATATTCAGCTGTATGTACATGCCACAGAGATCCAAAACGACAGAAATGAATAATAGTATTCAGAATATTAATATTAATAATATTATGATGACACTAAAATTATTTACATGCATTTATAGTATTACAAAAAATACAAAAAAATATAGTATTTACATTGTGAGCTTTTCAAAGAACACACATAAAAGAGCACCAAAACGATACTACCAAGTTTGTTTTAGCAAAGCATTATACTACCATGGTGTAATACACGTGTATCATCAGTCCACAATAGACGTTGTAAAATCATGGTATTTTTATGTTAAAGTCAATCAAATGAAAATATAATCATATGGTTAATAGAATCAAAAGTGAAACAGCTTGATTTTTCATTTTGAACTCAGATTTATATTGGTAAATCTAGTCTGTTCTGAGGAAACTTTCACTAACCAAGAGCATCTACAAATTTGAGCTGCGCACATTCTGTTTCAAAAACAAACCCTCCCCAAAAACTCAAACAACATCTAATGTACAAGAACACAACATAAAAGTGAACTAACACTCTTTCCCAAAAGCAGCAGTTCTGAGAACTTTGAGCTTACCATAAACTGCATCAGTGCAAAGCTCCAGAGCTGTGAGAAACAGAAGGATAAACATGATATCAAAGCTGTGTTACTTCAACAAAAGAGCTCAGCAGCTCCGCAGAGGGACTTTGATTCTGTTCGACTGATGAAGGAGAGTGTGTGTGCGTGTATGTGTGTGTGTGTGTGTGTGTTTGTTTGCTTTGCAGACCTGACAGAACTGGCTGTTTCCCATTATTTCAGTTTAAACAAATTAAGTTTTAACACAAAACATACACTCATAATATTGGCTATGAATATACTGAGATTATATAGACCTCAAAAATCTATATTGACTTTTTTCCTATTTTCAGCCTCATTATTCAGAAATTATAACGTTGATTTTTGAATTTCTTCCTGTTTTTCATTTCTTCTTGTTTTAATCTTTTAGTTTGCGGTGACATTTCAGCACATTTGATGGGTTAATGTCATTCTGATATATACTACTACAGTCATATTACTGTTGTATTTATATGGTTCTCGAAGAATACCAGATTTTAGTACCATGTGAACTAGCTTTGAGTCAAAGAGTTCTTCAATTTTCTTAATAGTAATAATAACAGAGCTCTATAATTGAACTGTTGCTAGTAAAATACAATCATGACGCGAACGCGGAGAACATTACGACACACTTCCGCTTACGGTAAGTGTTTGAAGGTGTCGTTCTGACAGCGGCCGCCAGAGGTCAGTGATGTTACTGTGATATAACAACATCTTCCGGAACTCAAACCTCTGCGGTCCGTCCAAACTCTGATCCAGGTACAAACATATTTTACACTGTATAATATACTCACATCATACATATATCGCTGAACTAACAGTAACAGTACCTAACGCTTGCAGACATCAACTCAATCCTGTATGTTTATTTACACATGTCGACTTCTGCAGAACGCAAGTGGTTTTCATGAACTTTGTCCTGCTGGTTGTTTCGCAGTTTTTGCGCTGGTGTGTATTATCATGTCTTCGGTCCAGATGTCGGACGGCTCGGTTCGGGTGGAGATGTGCGGGGATCAGTCGCTGTTTTACCGTCAGGCTCTCCCCTCGGGCGGCAGCGGGCGGCTCTGTGTTCTGCTGCTGCACGGAATTCGCTTCTCCTCCAAAGACTGGCTGGACATCGGAACACTGGAGGCTGTGGCGGCCGCGGGTCACCGGGCTGTGGCTGTAGACCTACCAGGTTCACTGTCACCCCCTTACACTAATACTGTACTGGTACCAGTGTGCAATGATGCCCTGTGATGGTAATACAGTATCTGGTATTTTGATACCATGATAATGAATGGTTACTACAGTCATGTTCGGTGGTATGTACATGAGTATCTAAGAATACCATGACATATATAAAATACAGTATATATATAGAAACACTTCACCACAGTTAACTAGCTTAGTTAACATGAACTAACAATAAACAGCATGTATTAATCTTCATGTTAATTTTAACATTATTTTTATATCAGAAGTTTTATCTGTTAACATTAGGTAGTGCACAGTGAACTAACATGAACAATCGTAATAGCATTAACTAACATGTAACAAAGTTTAATAAATGCTGATTAAAATATATTGTTCATGGTTAGTTTGTTATCTAATGTTACCAAATACAACACTTTGTAAGGTGTCACTGTATATATATATATATATATATATATATATGAATATCATGAGTACACCATATCTTTTATTCTGTTTTTTGAAGTTCATGTTTTATATCAGAATATAATATATATATATAATTATAATATATATAATTCATTATTTCTAATTTTCTATTTCTTAACTGTGTTACCTAAACTGCCGTTAGCAACCTTTACAAATACATTGTTTTATAGCAAACCCTTGCCACATATTAACACCAGTTTATGTTGTTAATAGTTCAGCCAGAAGACTTACAAACATTTATGGTTTGGCTTCTCTCCAGTCTCAGTTCTTTATTCCAGCAGACACACTCGGTTTAGTCAATCTTCATCTGTCACTGACCCTGAATCAGTGGGCATCTGTCATCGTTCATTCAGGTTTCGGGGAGTCTAAAGCCGCTGTGGCCCCGGCAGCAGTGGGCGAGCTGGCACCAGGTGCGTTCCTCAGACAGGTGTGTGAGGGTCTTCAAACGGGTCCTGTGGTGGTCATCAGCCCGTCTCTCAGCGGCATGTACTCGCTGCCGTTTCTCCTCCAGCACTCGGAGCTGTTGAAAGCTTACATACCCGTGGCCCCCATCTGCACGGGAAAGTTCACAGACGAGCAGTACAGCTGCGTCCAGGTGAGTCACTGCAGGACAGAGAGCATCTGAACGGCTCAATCACCATGAAACATTTAAGGGATTTGGGATGTATTAATATGTATTAATATGATGTATTAATATTCTTTTGTACCTGTACAGACACCAACTCTGATCGTGTATGGCGACCAGGACATGCAGCTTGGACAAGTGTCACTAAGCAACCTGAGTCATATCCCCAATCACAAAGTGGTGGTGATGAAGAAGGCGGGGCATCCGTGTTACCTTGACGATCCAGAGACGTGGCATAAGGCCGTCCTGGACTTCCTGCAGTCGCTGTCATGATTAATTACCAGTAAAAGTGAACAAATCTCTGAATGTAGCCATTGAAAACATGAATATTAATCAATACGACACACAATGTTCATTTGTGTTGTTTTATTCTTTGGACATAAAGTCACTTTTAATAAGAAATCACTCACCTGTGCTGTGTTAAAGACTTGCCTTTATCAAAGTGAGTTTTTATGTTAATATTAACAATATACTGCAATTAAACATGATTCATTTATAACTGATTAAAACATGAAAATATCACATGTTTAAGTGGGAACAATCACATGTTAAGTGTTGATGTAGCCAACTGCAATGTGATGATTCTAGCAGAAAAATAATCACTACACAACGCACTGAAGTGAAAAATATGAACATTATTTAATAACTGATTCTCTGTAATAAACAATTTGAAAATATTTTACAAGGAGTCACAGACACAATATTTTACAAACTTTCCCTTGTCATTTTTTTTTGTTGTCTGTACAAAAAATGAAGCCACATGGACCCGGGAGCAGGCACAGAGCCCACCGACACACGACCCAATAAACAAACCAAACAAATAAATGCTCACCATGATATCAGACCTCAACTCATGATTATTATCAGCAGTACTGAGATTCTATTTTTTAATACATGTTTAAACCTCACTCATGTTAAATTCAATTTATCCTTTGTACGTATTTTTTACTATATATTTTTTGTACACATTTGTCACGGATCACCAGACTAAAGACTACGTAATCACATAAACACGTCTCGCTGATAGAAACGCGCCTACAAGGATGTTACTTTGGAGGGGGAGGGGCTATGGGAGGGTATATATGAAAGGCCCCTCCCAGTGGGTGGGGCAGGCCCCTCCCCATGTGCAAGCCGCTTCCTCTTTTAGCTTTTCTTTTTGAATACTATTATTTTTTCTCTTATTTTTTGGCAAAAGCAAATCTTTCAGACCACTTACAAACAAGGACTTTTGTTCCACAGTGTACTTGGAATTGTGACACAAGACAGACACACTCATGGTCGTTTGAATCGCTGTGTCTTGCCAAAATGTGTTTCGCTTATCTGGGCAGTCCTGTGCCCCTGTACATGGACAGTGTTCCAGTGTTAAGACAATTACACACCTTCCTCAAAAAACAACACAAATAAAGTATGGCAAATCCAGTGGAACATAAAGAACAAGGCATGTTTTGATCTTTCTGACTCTCTTTGCCCTGATATGAAGTAAAAGCGCAGATTATTTCCATAACCAGGCAAAGAAAGAGACACACAATAGTTGTTTCACAGGTTTTAACATTACAGAAATATTTCAGCCAAAAATGAAAATTCTGTCATCATGTATTTACCTTCATTCAAAACCTTGTGATGAACAGACAGTTTACTGCAACTTTGGGGTCTCTTTAATGATTCTGCATATCTGCATCTGATGCAACATTACTGGTTATATGAGATGTGAGATATTCAGTAAATAGTGATTTAAATTGCAGTCTGTTCCTCATGAAGCTGTCGCTGTAGTCTAGCACATCCGGTTATAATGAAGCTTCATTTGTTGTCTTCACCTCATTGTATGGAACAGCAGTTTGGTTATAATTGTGACGACAGAATTTTCATTCATGGGACCATCTGACACACTGACACCTCAGTTCTTGCCATTAAAAGATACAATAGTCGTCGTTTTTTGTGCTTACATTACCACATATGATCTTGCGCATATATTTCAGGACAGGAAGTGATGTGGGGCAGTTTTCAGTGGGGAAACATCACGTGTTGCATGTGGCTGGATCTACGAACCTGTCGTGTTATGAACAGGAGTCATATGTGATCATGTGAGATCTAGGGTTGCATTCAACTTTGAAATATTAGTGATATGTACAGTCCACTGAATTCAAATCAGCTCCAAAATCAGCACTTACACAGATCTGTCTTCAGAACTACTGCAGGTGTGACAGGAAACTGAACGTCCACCAGCAGCAGTGTGAACACACACAGACTTCACCTCATGTTTATAAAATACATGACATCATCAAAACTGTTCATGACTAACATTTAAAAGAACAGTTCACCTAAAAATTGAATTCTGTCATTATTTACACACTCATGTCATTACAAATACTTGAGGAATTTACAAAAGAACATTTTGAAGCCACTCTTTATGATAACAATGACAAGCGCCATAAAATGTCAGTTCTCATCTAAGTGACATGGTAGCTTTGTGTCAAGAACAGACTGAAATATTATTTTGTGTAAATCTTGTTCTTTGAGCAAATAACATCCTAATCCTTTAATTTCTGGTCCTTTAAGAAGCCCAAGAGCCAAAGGTCACCAGAACAGCTCGGACAGAATTTGGAAAGACATGAAAGTGCATAAATAACATCATATTCATTTTTGGGTGAAATATCTCCGTAAACAGACACAGGTCGAATGTTTGGAACATTAAGTGGTGTCTTTTAAAATCTCACAGGCAGATAAAACAGGTTTTAACACACAGCCCGAGACAAACAGATATGAATTACTCTTTTGACACTTCTGTGAAAACTACACTGTATCACTCACTCAACAGCAACACTCTCAAAATACTTCTCATAAACCGTTATTTCCTCAACATTACTAAACCTGAATACACACAGAGCCACTCACTCCCCAGACCAAACAACTGTTACCAACATCTGTAATGGTGTAATGAACTCTAGAAGCAGAGCTCCTCAGTTCTGAGGCTGGAGCTGCACTGAGGCATTATAAAGCTGTCAGATCAGCAACCCTAACAGCTCACTACAGAACACTCTAAAATACACAGAGCCACACTGTGTGACAGCTTGATGTTACAGGAGAAGCTTTTAAAGTTCTTCAGATAACATCTGAAACCAACACACCGATCTGAGGAACCTATAATGATTCCAATCTCCAAAGAACCACACAGCCATGGAAAGCCATAAGAATCACAATGTGGTTCTTTGGGGAACCTAAAGAACCACTGAGAACAGCTCTAGGAATACACAGGTTTGTTTTAAAGGAGAGTGAATGATATTTAAGGTGATTTCCTTTTGGAAAGAAATGGGTGCTGAAGGTGCCACTGAACTTCACTCAGCAGTGTGCTAACACAGTGTGCTAACAGAGCCTCAATTACTGACCTAACAAACGTGTCATGTGCTTCTCAAACAGGGTTTGTGTTCACACAGGTGGAACTTACTGTTGCTCAATAACACCAAAATCAGGACAATAAATCTCATTCTTTTCTAGAAGTCATGTTATGATGCACAAGCTGTAATTCTATAGTCCGTCCAAAGAGCCAAAATGATGCTGCAGCCCTACAGACAGTTTGCAGGCACTGGCTGTGTTCCAATAGCGCACTATCATACTGCCCTTACTATTTTAGTTGTATGCAGTATGTACTGCATATTGAGTGCAATAGGCAACTTTTCCATACACATGTCATTATATACAACAAAACATGCTGCACAGAATATCATTACCCACAATGCACTGCGCTTGACCTTCTGACTATGATGTGGCTTAATACTTTTGGAAATGTTTATGGTTGAATGATATGCACTGTTACCACACTATTTTTAACAATGTACTCAGTATACAGTACAAACTGCGCAGTACACAGTAAGATAGAAGGACATTCTGAACACAGCCTTTAATATCAGTGAAGTGCTCGCTCATATGAAAGACATTCTGAGATGATGAGAAGCCGCATGTATAGAATTATACAGAACACACACTGACATCACAGTCTGAACTCTGTCTTTATCTCTCTATTAGCATCTTGACTGTTTAACAGAATAGTTGAGTCAGAAATACTTCTACCCTCACATCTGTGTGAATCTGTATGCTGTCTGTATTCAGCAGCAAACAGGTCTGAGATCAGGGTGCAGAGATAACGACCTAGCCTTGATTTCTGGCTCAACTATTCCTTTAAAAATGAACACAGCACATGTTAACTGCAGCTATTATTACTGAGGCATTAATATAGTGTGTCTTGTGATGAGCTGCTCACAAGACACAAATAAACATACAAATCTATTTACCTAAAACCTAAACCTATTCTAAACCAGGGGCATAAAACAAAACAATAAATCTATGAAGCCCTTATGAGTGATGACGGAATGATTAGAATATTATAATACCGTTTTTATCACATCATGACTACTGTCAGATTTCAGCCATTTCGTTTTTCTTTACCTCCTAATTTGGCTGCAAAAATTAGACCACACAACAAGTCTCATTTTGGCAAGAAATAGATACAGTGCATAAATACATCTATCTTCCCCTTCTCATTAAATATCTTAATATGCGGAGGTATGTTTTTTTAATACTCACATTGTTACTGATATTTTTTGTTAATATCTAAGTTCTGCTCTTATTCTCTTGTTGTTCTCTTGTTGTTATTGTCTTGTTACCAGAAGCATCTCAGAGTTCTGTAGTCCCGCCTCACAGGTTACAGTACGCGATGAATATGATAATGATGAGGATGACTATTCCTCTTTAGAGGCAGAGTCAAACAGAACCCAACCCCCCTGCCGCCACAGAGGCGGGACATTTGCAAGGGAACAGTCTGTGTCACTTTCCACATCTTCGTCCGTTGGTCCTAGATGGCCGTCATTTTTACATCACTGACTTTGTTTAGCTTCCTGTTTCGTAAAGACACTTTTAGCTCCTCCCCCAAATGCCCTTGATCGGCAGGAGACAACAAAGTTCTGCAACGGTCACTAAGCAACAACCTGTGAAGCTAAGTGGATGAAGCAGTACGACTGGGCTTCCATATAAGGGCATAAGGAAGTCCCTTTATATTATCTATGACTAGAGCAACAGGGAGATAAAGAAGGAATGTGGAATTAAGGAGACGAGAAGGACAAGGGAGGAGAAGAAGGTGGAGTTAAACGGAGGGGCAGGCCATAACAGAGAGGAGGAGGAGCTGTAGGAGGAGTAACATGAAGAGTGAGGGGCGGAATGAGTGGCCCCGCCCACAGTCTGATGTGTTTTCCTGTAAGAGAGACGAAAAAGTTTGAGTTTATAAGTCTTAATCTTAAATGCTTTTAAAACATTTTGGGTATTTACACCATCATTTCAAATAGCTATTTTTTGTGGTTGTACTTTTTCATTGTAGTCGAAACAGGAAGTGGTTCCTTTTCTGTAGCGAGCTGGAGCTATCGTCTCACACGTGTTTGTTTCCTTGTCTGAAAGTTTGAGGGAATTAAAGAACATAAGTGTAACAAACATAGATAGTGTCTTGATTCTGTAAGGCAGAAAACTGCCTGGCATTCAGACGGTTGTCAAGGATACACTCTGTCTCCACCTGAGACAGTTTCTCAGTTTCACAAGAGCTGCAGGAGAGCCGCTCGGCAACCACAAACAGCAGGTTAGTGTTGTTTATCCTCTTAGCATGAATTAACCTGTAAATCACACACAGTGTTACTGTAAAACACATGTTGGTTACACATGTGAGGACAGAAGTGTCAACAGTTTACCTTACTGTACGTGTCCACTGGCACATAAAAAAACACAAATTATATCTCAACCTTATGCAAATGAGATGGGTAACAGTGGCGTGTGACAGCCAATCGCTTTGAGATAAATGTCTATTCAGTGCTTAAATCAGTGATAAAAATTATACATAATAAAATATGATATTTAACTCAGATTCAAATATGTCTTGTGTTCTTTGGAATTAAAATACGTTCTGTGTTCTTTCAAAAGTGTAAATAAATGTGTATACTTTAGCATTCATGAAAAACGTTTGTATTTTCCAGCTGTATTAATGCATATCTGATGGCTTCAGGGTATCAAAATCAATTAGAGATCCGACTGCAGACCTTACAGTGGACACACACGCGCACACACACACGCACACACAGATGTTACAGTATGAAGTCTGTGTGTGTCACCTGGAGCAGTTATCACAGTCCTGCAGGATGTTGTAAGAGCTGCTGATGTTACTGAAGTAAAACTGCGTCTGTACTGTAACACAGCTGGTCGCTTTGTGGTCCATCCCTTCAGCATCTGCATCATCTACACACATGCGCGCACACACACGTGCACACACAAACACATGTGCACACACACACACACGCACAAATGCACACACAAACACACACACATGCACACACGTTAACGATGTCAGATGTGACCTCATATGCATTCACTCAGACATTGACCTATAAAGAACATGTACACACACACCTATGATAAACCAGCTGTGCCAGGTGAATCCATACAGCATCTGCTGAAACAGAGACCTACAAAAAACACAAACACACACTCAGATAATTCCTGTGTGTGATGCAGGGCTTCTGTTTCCCTGCCATTATGACTGTATGTGTTTCATGTTTATGTGTGTGTGTGAAGCTGGAACTCACCAGGCAGCTGCTGATGTCCACCAGGCAACATTCAAAACATCAGCAACAGTGGGCTGAGCAAAACACAGCACAAACAAAACACATCTGTACTGTAATATAATTGTACACTCAGTTACACTGCTGTTCATCCATCCATAATCATCCCTTCTCCATCATTACTCATCCATTCACTCAGACTCTCTCTCACCACGAAGACTCCTCGAGGGGCGGCCCCTGTGTTGCTGCTGGGTACAGGGTCACACACTGACTGGTAGTCATAAGACTGCTGGCGCTTGTACAGTGAGTTATTGTAGAGGGCGTAGAAAAGGGTGGAGTCAACCTCACTGAAGAACATCCCAATCTACAGAGAAAGAGAAGACAGCGTCAGCTGAGAAACAAACACAATCATCACTGATGTCTCTCTAACCTTATTCCAGTGGTCCTTCTGATTGGACATGATCAGAAATCCTCCATCATCTATCAGGTAACACAACAAGTCCTGCAACAAAAGACAGACAGCTCCAGATAAACACACACACACACCATCAGTCAGGTGACTGCATGAGCAATCTCCAGAAAAACACAATCTAGAGTTAATCAGCTAGTTTTCTGCATCATGCTTTCTGGTTACATGCTGGAGAACAGAATGTCTGTAGATCTGATCTACAGTGATCAGTATTATCTGATCTGTACAGATCTGTCCACAGAAACACAATGAGATGTTGCTGCTGGAGACATCCTGGAGATCTTACATCACTGTTGGCTTCACAGTCCATCTCACAGCCACTGGTTGGACCACACTGAGGAAGAGAAACCACACAATGTCCATTAGTGTGTAACGTCACTGTCTTCAAGCATGTGTGTGTGAGTGTGTGTGAGTGAGTGAGTGAGTGTGAGTGAGTGTGTGTGTGTGTGTGTGAGTGAGTGTGTGAGTGAGTGTGTGTGAGTGTGTGTGAGTGTGTGTGAGTGTGTGTGAGTGTGTGTGAGTGTGTGTGAGTGTGTGTGTGTGTGTGTGAGTGTGTGTGAGTGTGTGTGAGTGTGTGTGAGTGTGTGTGAGTGTGTGTGAGTGTGAGTGAGTGTGTGTGAGTGTGTGTGAGTGTGTGTGAGTGTGTGTGAGTGTGTGTGAGTGTGTGTGAGTGAGTGTGTGTGTTACCGTTTGAGAGCTCTGCCGGCTGCTGTCCGTGTGGTTGCTCGCCAAGATCTTAAATTTGTCCGTCCAGGCCTCAAGATCAAGCTTCACTCCCACAACTAACACACAGAGAGAAGAGAGAGAGTTGAGTCTTTTCTAAACTCTCATGTCCACATAATGACTCTTAGAGAAAGTGAGATATCTGATATGAAGGACTGTGATCTCATAACTCTGTCTGATGTTTCTCCAGCTTCAAGTTTTAAACAGGACACTCTGCTAATACAGTTTATCTACATCAAATCCTTCCATTTGAACAGATCTCCATACGGGTCTTTGCTGAAGTGTGGAGATGACAGAGCAGGGGATTGATATATTTAAGCTGTTGAGGTGTACTCATACTGGAATATGTCAGATGACAGTATAAAGGCATTTTACAGAGTAACACACAAAGAAGTTTTTATCTTCACTAATCCACATGTACAGTAATTCTGATGCACTCAGATGAGTTCTCTTTGTATAGAACTTCTGCAGTGTAGATTATGAAGGCATTAAAAGCTCAATGTCTCATGATGACCTGCACTCATTGGTCCATATGTCTTATTATCTGATTCATGTTGATTGACCTGACAGTGAGACATCTAAACTGTATGTAGGGTCGTCTATTACCTGCTGGTTTGAGGTTTCTGGATCCGATGGTTATATCGACTGCTGTGCTGACCAGAATGCTGATGGTGTCATTTTCAGGGTTCAGTATGTCGTCATTGACTGGAGGAGAGCAAAAAAGAGCAGCGTTTAAAAAACTGACTATAAAACACCTGTATGAGACTGTCTGTGACTCTGAATTCTGATTGGACGCGGCATGTTGCAACAGCTGAAAAATGACACCTTTCATCTGTGATCGGAATCATGTTGCTTGGTAACCGTAAACAACCCACAGTTAGACTAATGAACTATACAACTTGGTGGAGGAATGATTTATTACTCTGATGATTACTAGAACTCAATGATTAGTAGTAATTGTACCAGCTGATACAGTAATAACTCACCTGTGCGGTAAGGCGCTCGGAATATATAACCCTTGTTGTCCAGACTGCGACGATAAAAACTGGCGTTAAATGGCTCTGAATCTTCTTCCCACGTCTCAGCAGCCCTGATACACACACACACACACACACACACAAATGCACACTTAACTTTGGAGGTTCTTGAGAAGATGTTAAAGTAAAAAATCTGTCAAACTTACTTATTTGGGAAGACTCGAGTGATGCCTCCATCTGTGGCCGCAAAGACAGCCAGAAATCCATACCTACACACACACACACACACACACAATCAGCTGTAATGTAGGTGCTTTGTGCATATGAATTTTAAGACGATGCACAGCTAGTGTTCGTCAATGGTAAGAAAACTAGAAAGTTGTGTTTATTTTAATCCTCTTACGTGTTGAGATCTTTGGTCTTCCACACTTTATCCACCAGCTGTCTGATGATGCCCGTGTCCAAAATCAGATTATGCAGCAGGAAATTGTCGCCTGTGTGATATGACCAGGGTAACATTGAGACATGCTGCAGAGTTATGAAACAGGTCAAAGGTCAAAGGAAGTGATGTAATGAAGACTAACATTGTTTGGAGTCAGGCGTGACCTTCTCCATGAGGGCGATGAAGTTGAGCAGGAACTCAGTGTTGTTGCTGGAGAGCTCCAGATCTTTGCAGTATTCCCTGAAGAAAACATGCGTTACTTCACAGATACATCACACATCTGTCTGTCACACACATTTCTTACACTAATTATCTTACACTTATTATTGCATATTTGAAATTTTACACATTGGCTTGCTAAACTGTTGCTATTTCACTTACTGATGTACATATAAAAACACACAACATCACAAACACAGAGAAACACAATATATCTTACAGAAATGTTTCAGATCTAATACAAGTTAAGCTACAGTACACTAACAGCATCTGTGATATGATGTCATTTAACCTAGAAAACCACTTTCTGTTCCTCAGTTTGACAAACAAACACAAATGTGGTTAAAATTATTCTCTCAGTTTAAGACCTTATGTAAGTGAGATTCGTCTAATAGAAATATTTACTAAGCTTGTTTGTTATATTTTTAAACAGTAATTGTCTAATGATATGCGCAGTCATTCTTGTATTACCAAAATAAATTATAATCGCTTTAACACAAATGTTAGATGCATTTCTGCTCCACAGGTTTCCACTGCAAGTGAATTTCTGCCAGTTTTTGTTTGTTTTTACAAACGAGTTTTGTAATGTTTTCTGTGGTAATTAACAATCTCCATAGAGCTTAACTTGTTTAGGACATGAAACATTAAACGTAAAAATAAACACAGAAAGATGATCACAGAATTCATCGACTCATGAGCATCTGCTGCTCTGACATGCACATCACAGTCGACGTTCACCTCCACACAGATGACACACTGAAGAGTGACATGCAAACACAGATACAGAGAAGAGAGCTGCAGTTATGAGAAGATGAGGGATGGGGTGCAGAAAGGACATGAATCTACTGAGGGTCACAGTGTCAGATGATGCTGTTCCATGACAGCAGAAGACAATCAGGTAATACTAACACATACTGAATTACCCTAAAAAAACATCATTGCTCAGAGGTCGTCTTCTCTGAGAGGTCACACACTCTCATCTATCCCACATCCTAACTACCAGCTTTTTTTACAAAAGAAAAATGACAACGCATGAAAAAATTGCTGACATACTGTAGTAGTACATAGCTTTACAATGTATGTGGCTAGTGTAACTTCTAACAAGCCTAACTGAGTTAATACTGAGATATCTGACTCGTATTTGTCTTCATATTCATTCATTAAAACCTACTGTACACCTCTAAAATGATTTTCTTTTTCCAATGATGTCATCAAGCCCTCCTATTTTAACCCCTCCCCCTCCAACCACCTGTCATTCAGAGACAACAATTCACAAGCCAAACAAATTCTTCCCTGCCAGTTCTACCAATTATTCACTAAAAACATCCGATTAGAGAAGCACAATGCGTTGCAGACACCACTTCCTGTTGACCCTAGAAAGTCTCTATTTAACTGTATTGTTGTCCAAAAGAAACAACTGAGACATTACAGAGATCTCAGTGAGTTTACTTTTGTACGGGTGGCACTCATTGAGGAGTCTCGTCAAACAAAACGCAATAAATAAATATACAAAATTGGGTTAAAATGGAAAGACAAATTACACACAGACAAATTACAACACACAGAGACAGTGGAGAACAGCTACAGTGGCTACTGAATGTTGGAAAGTAAGTTAGCGATGAACTTGTTCACAACACGTTAGCATGTTCACAGCTAAAGGAAAACAGGAGCGTGGGTTCAAGAAGTCACACAGAGCTACCTGGGGGCAATGAACACATGTCCTTCTGATTCAAAAGTGTTTGGCAGGAGAGATTCAAAATCTGCAACAGAAATGGGCAAGATTATCCAGGGCAAGCGGCGAGTGGAGGTCACAGGGAGCTTCTGAGAAATAAATTAGCAGCTGCTGATCTTCACACAAAGTGCGGGAACGCAGTAGGGACGTTACCATAGCAACACTGAGGAATCATGGGGGAACACCAGCGTTAGCCACTATGAGCCTTAATCGTATTAGCCGAAATAACACTGAGCACAATTTGAAAAGCAGACACCTTTATATTTTTTGTTTGCACTTTAAAAAAGATCAAAATAGTCATCAACACAGATTTAGTTCAAATGTAATAATTTTTGAGTCTGAGATCTGACTCAACCCTCGGGTACACAGAAGAAGCGAGTTCTCAGACGTAATGTGAGCAAAGAGCGTGGTGTGCCGCTTTCTTTTGAAACAGGCATCAACATGGCCAACTATTTTGCTGGGAGTGGGTGAGGCAGGGGTCCTGATGGAAGATGATCGCCCCACAGACTGGCACCGTAGAGAGACTCTGAAGACACAATCAGAGAAAGTGCCCAGCATTGAGGGGGGCATGAGAGGGCAACTTTCATAAAACATTATCCAGTTATACTTTAACATACAAACTCTTATCAGCACGTGTGCTCATTGGGTTAATACTCTGTTAAGTGCACATGTCTGACAAGTAAATATCACATTTGCTTGTAAGAAAAATAAATGAAACTTGTGCCCAGGTAGTTTTCCCCCACAATGCCTTGCACTTTCAGGTCAGGATATTTGTTGATGTGGAGGAGCATCTCTGTTGGCAGTCTGAGGGGTGATAGACAGAACAGAGGAGTCAAGCTGATGAAAACACGGGGAGAAGACGACAAACAAACCGGGCGCTAACCAAGCGCTCTGTCACCATGACAACAGGAGAGGACCTAAAGGAGGCCACCTAGCTAAGACAAATCCACATGCACTTTAACCAGCCTACTCCTGTCCTTCTCAAAAAAAACACTTCTGTCTAAATGACAAAGATTAAGAGTAAACCTACATTAATTACAGAATAAAGTGGGTGGTTACAATTAAAGGGAACTTCTCACAGATGTCTCACTTTTGATTGTATTTAAGCGAATCATGTGTATGACAATATTTCTGCTTTGAGTTTAAATAAAGAAGATTACATGACATGAATATCACCCTTCCACTGAGTTTAGAAATGATTTTAAACTGACACTCTTCATCTACAAGACTTGAGAAAGGTTTTAACATAATACTTTCACTGCTCTGTCACAAATAAACTATTGCTGAAGAAACATTAAATGTACTAATCTTGAGAATGTAACACCAGAAAACAAAGACAGAGAGAAAAATGAGAGAAGTGTTCTCTCAAGCGTACCGGACACAAATATACATTCCAACAGTAAGACAGTGAGAGTATCTTTCATTTTACTTCAGGAGATGTCTGCGATACACCTTAAACTGGCTGTCCACGCCAAAGCCAAAGAGGGAGAGAGAGAGAGATGTGGCTGTAGACTGCAGGAAGAGGGAGGGTGGGTGAGTGAGGGAGTGAGGAAGAGAGAGAGGAAGAATAGGGTCTAGAGGGCAGGGCGGGCGAGAGGAACAGAGGAGGCAAGCAGGCTGGAGGTGGGCTTCAGCGGGGAGATCAGGACACGGGTACGAGGAGGTAGAAGAACAGAAGTGGTGGACCAATATGGAGTTTATACTTGCCCTTGAGGTCTGATCCATCTGAGGAGAAGAGAGCAAGAAAAGAAAGAGGGGGGTCGGGTACAGGGGAGGAGGGGTCACAAACAATATTTTATTCAATGACTGTTTGAATAAAAATATTGTGTTTCTCAAAAGAAGGAAAATCAAGTCAGTCAAACAGAAACTGAGAACAGCAAATAAAACAATGAATGACAAATCACAAAAGAATATGTAGAAAGACAAAAAACGAAGACAGTGACTAAACTCCAGAACGGTGGAGAACAGGAGAAAACATCTGAGGACATATGACCACAAACGGAGCTAATGAACCTTCACCAGATGAATAAAATGACAAAAAGACGTTTATAAACAAAACAAAAACTCTCATGTGAGGAAGAGAGGAACGCTTCGGAAAAAAAGAAAGAAAACCAACTAAAGATCAAACAAATTAAAGAAAAAAATGAAAAATTAATTAAATAAAACAAAAACTAACAACAGAAAAACCACAACAAACAAAGATTTGAGATTTTAAAAAAAAGAGAAAAAGAGATTTAAAAAGAGATTCTCTTTTAAAAAAAGAGATTTAAACAAAAGCACAAACTTATGCAAAAAATACATGAATTAATGAAATAAAAATCAAAAGAAAAAGAAAGAAAGAAAGAAAAGTAAAAGCGTTCATCTTCAGCAGGACAATGGCCCATCAGGGGGCATTGTGGGTATTTTTTCTTATTCATTGACTGATTCTAAAGCTCACAGCAAACAATACAGCACAGTGTGCATTCAGACGGACCAAAACAAATCATAAACACACACGTCAAGCACAAAGCAGACAGTGAAAAGCATGCCTCTTTTCACATCTCGCTACCTTAAACGAAAAGACAAACAAAAAACAACACAAACTATTCCAGACAACAGACGCTTCAGAATCATCATTGTGAGAAAGAAGGCGAGAGCATTTTTAATGTTTGGCAAAAGGAAAAATAATAGCACATGATCACCATTATTTTCAACGTAGTAAACACAGTAAAAACACAGCTTTCACCTCTCTGCTTTTTATCGAGGGTTTTTTCTTTGCATCCGCGCAGGGAAAGAAAAATCACCTCGCACAGAACAGCATGAAGACAGGAGGGGAGGAGGGAAGAGGGGGCGGGGTTTCACAGAAGAACACGCCCACTCGATTGACCCACGCTGAAGAATTAGGGGAGAGGAGGGCCGCTGGGAATCCGTGCTCAGACCGCCCGCCACTGTGACGTCAGCGAATGGGGGCGGAGAGTGAGTCTCCTCTGATTGGACAAGAAGGTTATGGGGCGGAAGAAGGGGCAGGAAGTCTCTTTGGGGAATAAAGAAAGGTCAGAGGGGTTGCGTGCGCTTCCCCTGTTACTTACACTGAACCTGAAGGATCTGGTCGCTCAGATTTGCTCGGATGTGATTCTCACTGTAGGTAGGCAGAACTAGGCCGAGACTACGAGCGAGAAAAGAAGGAAATCGTAACATGAACTATACACATGAACTATACACATGAACTATACACATGAACTATACACATGAACTATATACATGAACTATACACATGAACTACACATGAACTATACACATGAACTATATACATGAACTATACACATGAACTACACATGAACTATACACATGAACTATACACATGAACTATATACACAGCAGAAACTTGTTTACAGGAGACATTTACAGACTGAAACTCTGTGTAACTGCTATAAAGACGTAAAAGCAAAACTAAACATGCAACTTGTTTTTTTCTTGACATATCTACATTTATTATTCATCCATTCTCAGTAAACCCCTGACAGGTGTCCAGCCCATCACACAGAGTGTCTAAAGTTAACACAACTGTATGTACCTGTAATCTGTGCCATCCACTGGAGCCCATATATATGTTCTCATGACCTCATCAATGTAACGCTAGAGGAACATACACAAACACACATGTGCGTGAGATATGTCACCTCAGATGCTCACAATCCCTCCACATGACAGAGAAGACATGTGACAAACCTCATCAACAGATTTCACCAGAGTTCTGATCTTTCTCTGTCCACCTCGGCCGTCAATCATCTGACGACGAATCTGCGATGAAAACACTCAGTTACATTATTTTACTGTTTGATAGTTTGTCTGGATTTGTACATTACTGTCATCTTCTAGAATCATAATCACAGACGTGATTTACAGAAGATTTATGACTGAAGATTCTAATTAGACATGAACATAATGTTGGAGATCAAACACAGCATATTTTAATTGCTCTATGGTTCTTATTAGGCTAATATTTAAAACAGCTAATGTTATTTTTAATTCACACTGTTGATCAGAGCATCAACTCAAACAGGTTTATAATATCAGTCATCACATCAGCTTAGTTTAAATGTTACAACAGTTATTTCCTCAGAATAACAGCTTGATAACGTTAAGTTCCACATACTGTGTGAGAACGTGTGTGAACTGCAGATGTTTACCTCCTCCTTGTTACGGTCTGCAAGTTCAGCATCCAGGAAGTCTAAAGTTACTGGCTCTCTAAAACTGATAATCTAAACAAATCCATCAGCAGGAGGCGATTATTACAGCGGTAGAAAATAAAAACAACACAGTTTGATTCCAAAGGTGTGAATGTTTATAATTATTTCTCACCTTGGGCTGCAGGTTGGGGTGTAACAGGACATAACCATTGGGATCTATGGCGAATGTGTAACCATTGGCTCCAAGCTGTGTACAGAGATTAAAACACAAGGTGTTACTTCTGAGTGAACTGTCCCTTTAACCACCGCACCAAAACCATCCTGTGTGTGTGTGTGTGTGTGTCTGTGTGTGTGTGTGTGTG
>JAZGTJ010001603.1:0-53099 GCA_036877575.1 Botia almorhae | reverse complement strand
GACTAGCAGGTGGATTTTCTGAAAGATTACATGTATAATTTAGTGAATTTAGGATCATGTCTACCACTTGGTCATAAATACAAAACAAAGCCCTTCAATAAAGTGACAAATATTAAATATTAACACTAATGATGGAAAAATTGTTATGTAGTTATGAAAGTAATAAATATAATAACCTTATATAATCTATTTTATCAGTTGGTTGTTAAACTTTGTCCTGTTGGTTATTAAACTCTAAAGAACTGTAGCCGTCTGAATTGCATTCATCTGAGGTTGGTGTATTCCTCTCACTCTCCAATAATCACTGGTGGCAGATTTGATGTACATTTCTCTTCCTGCTATCTTGTCCTTATCAGTAGGAGCCATTAAACAAATCATTAAGTTCCTTTTAATTCTCTATTCACAGGGGCGAGATGGATTGCCCATACCTGGATGCTGGCATAAGGTATTACAATAATGAAATTATATATTATGTAGGAAACTGATAAGTCCCACATTTCCCATCGTCCTTGTCGTGACAGTGAGAAAACTGTATTTGACTGCTTCCTGTGTGTCTCCTAACAGTCTTCTATTGCTCTCTTGCAGTAATGACTAACCCGGAGCATGGAGGTTGTACATATTGATATATATTTTGCAAGTAACTTTTGCTTATTGTCCTCTAATTTTTTAATCATCTCTTATTTAATATTCTGGGTTTGCATATGGGAGCCCCTGCAAAACACAATAATGTGTACGTTTCGCTGCATTAAAAAAGGGGCTTAATAACAAGCATAGAAAGTACAAAAGCAATCAAGAAAGTCGTGGGTGCTGAGACTTGATATTATGAGACTAAACTCAATGCTTGCGGATGCACAGAGAATGCTGCTGTGAACAGAATGGGTCTTAAACCAAAATAACCCTGATCCTTCTAACAGACTGACCAATGTGTCTGCGACTGATGACTTCTTCACTGGCTGTATTACTTTCCTGGGTAACATTTAAAACTACAAACCCGATCCACTCTTCACTAAATGTTTGCTTTAAAAGGAAGAGGCCTCTGGGCAGAGGGGCAAAGCCGAGCACCCATCTCAGCCTTAAAAGACACTGAATGGGGTACACAGAGGGAGTACGGTTTGCCAAAGGTCTGCTGGATACTCCAAATGAAGGGGCTCGCCTGTACTACAGGGCGGAAACCAAAGTGGACGTTGCACTGGATTTGTACTGGTGTACATATGGACAAATTTGTACTCAGGAAACTCTTGGGACTAAATCAATAGCAAACATAGCATACCATCTTCTGTTTCATTTCTCACTAAAATACACCAGTGAAGTAAAAATTTGTATAATAACTGATATCATGTAAACTTTTTTACAATTTTGTATCAGTGTTTATAAGCCCCTTACATTAAATAAAACAAATTTTATTTTGTGAGGGGTTGTTTGCATCCTTATTGAGCATTATATAAAGTTTGTATAAATGAAATGTATAAGTTTCACATTGTAAGCATTAAATTTTTAGAAAAGGCTAGTGGGAATTTGTTGGGTAAACAACAGTGTATGCATTGTGTGGATTATGTTCAATCGTTGTTTTATCACATTTCTTTGTTTAAATTTGTAGGATTAACATTTTTAAACATTGCTTTGCACATTTTGTGCATTTTTATACACATATAGGCCTGAAACGTACTCTACAGAAGTATGTGAACTGAAATGATTTACCTATGCAAACTCATGCTCATGCTTGTGCTTATGTGTTGTCTTCCTAAATGTGTCAGTCTGCAATTTACACTAAAATTCAAAATGTTTTGTATTCTCTGTTTTGCCACAAGGATTGCTATCTACAATAATCTGGTTTCAGATGGTTTTAAAGGGATAGTTCACCCTACAATTAAAATTATGGCATTAATTTTGTCATCCTCCTGCCGTTCCACCCCCGTAAGACCTTAATTCGTATTCAGAACACAAATTAAGATATTTTTGATTAAATACGATAGTTTTCTATCAAAAGTTGATATAGACGCTGTTTAAATAGTCTATGTGACCTCAGTGGGTCAACCTTAAATTTATGACATGGTTGTTACATGAACTACCACACCAAAGGACGGTTTCATATCGTTTCCGTAGTGTAGTGGTTATCACGTTCGCCTCACACGCGAAAGGTCCCCGGTTCGAAACCGGGCGGAAACAGTGTTTTTATGTGACAAACATAAAACATTCTTGTTTTGCCTAACTTTTTCATGCGTTATTCTCATACATAGCTATTCGAGTCATGGCTCAAATTGAGGGGGATGGCATCCCCCTTGATAAAAATGACAAAAAGAAACGATGCGTTCATTAATCGTCGTTCACTCCAAACTACGTAAGATGTTTAGGTAAGTTTCCTGTTCTATTTAGAACAGGACAATGTTGTAAACATTTTCCTGTTGTAAATGTTTAGAATATTTATTGTTTAGAAAACAATTAAAAAACATTGTTTAACAAATCTCCTCTGTAAAAACGCCACCCCTTTATTATCTCCTTTAGCTTATCAATGTTGTGTACTATGAAAAGCTTGAAAACGAACAGAGGTATAGATAGCTTATTCTATTTTAAAAGCAGTTTCTTTTTCTGTGACGTCGTGGCAGATAGGTCATACTGATTGATTTGTATATATTTAAATGGTTTATTTTGAGCTGGTATATAATTGGTAAAGCCATAATAACATATCTATGTATAATTTTTCTCAGATGTTGAAAATAATTGTAAGTAAACGAAAGCCCAGTGTTAACTCAGTGCAAACAAAATGTATTTCATGACAAAATACGCAAGCTTGTTTTTCTCAGAAGCTTGCGTTTCTCGTCCGCTGCATTTACATGTGTATGAATGGAAGTCAATGGAGTAAAAAGTGTTGTGGTAAGTGCGGTCACGACTTTCTGCATTTCTTTCGATTTTTTTTCACAAAAACTTTTTTCATTTTTTATAGACTTTCAGCATGTCAAAATTCTACTTTATAGACTTTCAGCATGTCAAAAACCCTACTAATACAGACAACAACCAGATATGATATCAGCGTGTAGTGTGACCGCAGATTTAGAGATTTGGAGCGCTGAAAATGTGAAACTCAAAAATGGTAATTTAAAACTCATTAAAGCAATAAGCTCTGTGAAACTGTGGAGAGTTTAGAACCATTTAGAACAGATGACGCTAACTTACATGTTATTACATGTCTATGGAAAACAGTGACTACCAGCAACTGTTTGGTTACATATGTTCTTTAGAGTGTCTGTGTGCTATTGAACGTATCGTTTCCGTAGTGTAGTGGTTATCACGTTCGCCTAACACGCGAAAGGTCCCCGGTTCGAAACCGGGCGGAAACATAACATTTTGTTTTTATATGGAGAAAGAAATACACGGTCTAACTAAGACGAAGCGAAAAAGATGTTTACAATGTCAAGTAATATAATCGTGTTTTTTTTACCGACAACACGTATAAACAACCGAACAACACGTATAAAGACATTTGCAGTTTGCGCTGGGACTTCCGGGACTTTTATACTGAAACCATCACTGTGGCTGCATTAAAGAGGTTGAAATACGATTTTCGAATTCATGCTGAAGGCTTCACACCACAACTCCATCTAATCCAAATATGCCTGGTTTTAACTACGAGGATGATGAGGTAAATTTAAGGTTATTAAAAATTGTGTATATTAAATTTGATTAATATAACCTCAGTATATATGCTCTTTAAAGATTTTCCAACTTAGGGTTCAGTTGCATCTCTGTTACAAGCTAATAAAGTAGCCGGACCTCTCCAATTTAATGTATTATTTTATTTATAGAGATAGAGCAAATATATATTAAAAATATATTTAAAATGTTGTGAAAACTGCCCCTCCGGAGTATGATAATTTTAGCTAGTTTAGCCGGTTTGGAAAGATTCTTGGCTATTAGCTTGAAAGTGTCTGCTTTTGATCTGTTTTAGGAAATTCATTGTTGTTTTGTCGTTAACCGACAATAAAAGGGTCCTTCAAATACGAGTTTAAATGTTTAGTTTTTCATAAAATATGACCACCTGCGAAAATTGTGCCATATAAGATTGGTTGTATTTTTAAATGCGTAAAGCCTTTGGAAGATAAACCAGCCGAAGGTTATAAAGAGACAGTCAGCCGCATAGGACTGCGCAAAAGTACACCGCAATGATGCGCTAGAACACTCGGTTGACTGTGCGCGGATTACGTCCAACTTCACTGATCTGTATAAAGTCTACGGGAGCCTTTGGGAAGCCAGTGTTGCGTGCTTATGTTTTGCAGATCATATGAAACGAGGGCCTGTTTTGACAACAGGAACTAGACGTTCAAGGGGTTTAAGATTTGTGTGGCGCATTAGTAAGATCTCTACTTGAGAATATGATAAAACTGTAGCCGCACTGAAATGAGTGTCAGAGATAAAGAGCTTACGATACATTTCAAACCCGGGCACGTTGAGCTGGTTGAGGTAAGGCCGATGGAACATTTCTGGGGAAGCACCTTCATGGTTAGCTAGCGGAACTTTGTTTCATAAATTAAACTGTTCTTAATCTAACGATACACTGCTCGTTGTCACACCAGTTTCCAAGATAATTTCAGTAGTTCACTGTTATCTGTCGCAGAAGTTGTGTTAACCGTTGTTCGTCAAGCATACTGTATATGGCCAGCGCTAGAAACTAGAAGGAACATGCTGTCTGAGAAATGAGATTTAAACATTAAGTATTTAATCTTATTCCAAGACTACTTTGTGAACTCCAGATTCCACATTCAGTGGCACTGGATATTAGTCTTCTTTCAACTATATTTTAAACTGTATCTAGGCGCTCAAGCCAATTAACGCAGGCCTATGTTATGCACTAAAGTTGCAGTTCAACACCGTGCTTAAGAATACATATAAAACGACGCAAAACCAAAAGCTGTAAATACATGTTCATATATTGCTCATATATGCTTACAGAGCAGAGATATAATCAATTACATGTATTATTGGACCGTGGACATATGAAACTATGTTTTCCTCGATATGCACTTAAATGGCTCCGAATGAACATGCGCTGTTATTAAAAACGCAGCAGAATAATTGACCAAAATCAACATTTTATTAAAAGTTATGTCTAACGTTATTTTTACTTCGAAGCTCGACTGAGAAATCGTATCAATCACAGATGGCAGACAGCGGCATAACTCCTGCTCTCTTATTTAGGATGACGTCTACAACCCATACCGGCGTGTGCTTGTGACCGGTGCAACAGGGCTGCTTGGCCGTGCAGTTTACAGAGAGTTTAAGAACAATGACTGGGATACCTTGGGGTGTGGATACAACCGGGCCCGACCTTGTTTCCTAAAGTGTAATCTTTTGGATGAAGATGCAGTGCGAGGAGTAATTCAGGGGTTTCAGGTAATAAACTACATTTAAAAACTAATAAGAGCATGCGCTACTGTCTTGGACCAAAAATTATGTTCTATCAATTCAATTTTTATTTTTTTATTTTTGTAAAGCCTCATGTCATAGTGCACTGTGCTGCTGAGAGGAGACCTGATGTGGTGGAGCGTCATACTGAAGCAGCCATGAACTTGAATGTGCATGCATGCGCTACATTGGCCAAAGAAGCAGGTTGGTAAAGCAACAAGTCAGTGTTAGGTGGGGTAAAAACATAACATTTCTAACTAAACTGTTTTTTTACAGGTGGCATCTATCTCATCTACATCAGCACAGATTATGTTTTTGATGGACGTAATCCTCCCTACGGAGAAAATGATGCCCCCAATCCTTTGAATTTGTATGGAAAGTCCAAGCTAGAGGGTGAGAGAGAGATACTCAGACACTGCCCAGGTATTTTTAATCTTTCGTGTGCATCTGAAAGTATCTTAACTGTTAGTTTTGTCCAAATATGAATTTGAGTCATGGCATTGTTTTATAAGTGAGATAATTTAGCACAGAGTGTTGGATTACAGTACAGCCGCCAGTATAATGTAGTATTAGCACCTAATTTAGGGGAAATAGACTAGCAAGCCACTTTGCCTGCAGCCTGAAATATGAGTGGAACCTAAAATCTAGCACGTACTGAAAGAGTTTCAACTTTATCTTTATGTTCAGTTTATCTTTGGCCGTCACTGATTGCATGAAATTCCAACAATGTAGATGAATATAATAAGGAGGGCATAATATTTGTGATTTCTTTTGAAACATGCTATTCTCTGGATGTGCTCTGACCAGGTGCAGCTATACTGCGAGTGCCCATTCTATATGGAGAGGTGGAGAAGGCTGAAGAGAGCGCAGTAACTGTACTGTTTGACCGTGTTCAGGAGGGAGCTGAGAGCTGCACCATAGACCATTGTCAACAACGCTTCCCCACCTACACTAATGATGTGGCCCGTGTTTGCCGGAACATGGCTGAGAGAGCCCTTCAAGTGAGGCCCTTTGATTTATACTACATAATGTACTCGTATACATTGTATAATGTAAACCAGAGTTAGGCCAAGGATCAGCAGGCTCACATGGATTTTGCATAGGTTTTTGTGGGGGAGTGCTGCAATATGTATTTAATTATGGTAAAATGTGTTTATGAGAGTAGTACACTTCTGCTGCAACTCTTTATTTTTTAGTATTTAAAATCAAATTGGCTGCATTGTTTAATAAGTGCACACACATGGGGCAGAGAAAGTGTAGAACTTTGTGAATGACAAGTGTCAATCTGTGGAAATTTACAGGCACAAACTTCATGGTGGGATGCTTATAAGTCAGCACATTTTTCAGTAGAGTATCTTTACGTTGTCCTTAGGATCCATCATTGCGTGGAATCTTCCATTACTCTGGCAAAGAGCAGATGACCAAATATGAGATTGCCTGTGCTATAGCAGATGCTTTCAACCTGCCTAGCAGTCATCTAATACCCGTGAGTAAAGACAAAGCTGTAGGCTAAAAAGATTTTAAAATCTTTATCAAATCTTCTGTCCTATCTGCAGACAGTGCATTTCCTCACCCTTGCATGTAACCACATATATAACTATATATGGAATGTGGTCTGTTCGTATAAACAAGCCTCTTTCTAGTTAAAGATATATTGTCTCCCTAATTCTGTTCTCCAAACTTTGGGTTCATTACTGTCTAGAGTTTTGATTTTCTCATACCAAGTCTAACATTACTCAAAATGTTTTGGAAACAAAGCATGTTTTGTAAAGAGAGACGTGAAAGTCATTCTCCTTAAAGCTGAAGTGTCATTTTTCAGTTTAAAAATTCTTTCTCTTATCCCAGTTTAATATGCAAAGACAACCGTAAGTCATTAGTGGGTTGATTTCCATGAAATATGTAAACCGTGTGGTAGCAAAACATTAAAACTGGCTCAACCAATGGTGCGAGTTTTGAGGTGGGACTGTCTCTTTGGTCAACCAATCTCAAACAGGGGAAGTGGATTATTAGACGAGTTTAACTTGAAGCAGAACTGCACAGACTAAATGAAGTGGTGCAAAAATGACACACTTAAGCTTTAACTTCAATTCTTGTCATCTAAAGTTTTATCTTCCGTTGTTTTATTTAAGATGAATCTGTTTTCACCATTAACCTGTTTGTGTGTGTGTAGATGACAGAGCAGCCAGCAGGAGCAGGTGCTCAGAGGCCACAAAATGCCCAGTTAGAGTGCTCACGTTTGGAGCTCCTTGGCCTGAGTGTGGAGCCCAGTCCTTTCAAAACTGCCATAAGGGACAGTCTCTGGCCCTTTCTGCATGACAAACGATGGAGGCAGACTGTCTTTCACTAAGGCAACAACTGTACCCCACACTCAAGAATTAAAAGGTCCACTATATTTTCAGTTAACGTTTTTTGGAACAACCATGTTTCACAGTTCTGAAATAAAACACGGTGACACTCTTTATATTTAGCATTTTCACAAAGGTAACAATTATATTTCACACTCCTAAAATCAAACGGGCCATTCTTTGTGTTCAGCAGCTTTGGTTGGTGTTGCATTCATTATAGCCAAAAGGTATTTTTCCATTGTGTTTTTGTGAAAACTGCATGGTGGGTTACATCTGTCCTCTCAAGTCACATTTTATCTTTTGCGTTTCTTATTTCCCTGTTTTATTGCTTAAGTAAACTACAATTTACTTGAAAAGTGACGTTAAAGGCATGAATGTATAAAGTAACATGATATCCTCAGTGTCTGTTCCAGGTATGTTTTTTCATGTTAAGTTTACTTGAGGAAAACCAAATGCACTATAAATCAAGTATCAGGAAATTGGCTTTCTTTATTGTTCATAATTTGATAATTGCTAAAGTTGTATGTATAAAACAAGACCTTATATGTAACAGCCGTATTATTTATATTTGGTACTCGTATGTTCTGGAAGCACAGCATCAAAATACTATGACTTAAACGAAGCCAGTGACATTGCCTCAGTATCTATACTCAGTATTAACTTTGAATTCTGTGAACATTTCCTGGTTAAAGTAAACTCTGAAACTGTTATGGTAATATTTTCTGGTTGTTCTCCTCTGGTTGGACAGATATGATGGGCGTTCCAGGTATTTTCTGATTATGACTTGTCAGTTTAGTGTGATCAAGTGTCACTTCCGCCCACAAGTATAATCAATTCAACCATAGTCCGTTTTACAATTTGCGTGGTCGCAAAACAGCTTTACAGTTACATTTTGGTACATACAGTGGAGACGTTAAAGAGAACAGAAAAATATAAATATAAACAGAAAGAATTATAAAATACATGGTGTTATTGCAAATATATCAGTGGTTACAATGCAAATAAAACGTCAGCGATAAACCATGTGACTGTGAAACTGCACTCTTGTTCCCAGTTCCTTGGTGACGTGTTGTTGAAGGGGCGGTGTCAGTGGTTGCACTGCACTAGCGGCTCCGCAGCGGTCAGCTGATATGAGCGCAAGTATAACTTTCCAATAGGAGTCATCGCGAGCGCACCGCTGTCTCCGTGACATCACTGCGTCCATTGTGTGACCTAATCGACAAACGTTATTTTGCTCTCGCTTGTATCCTGAAAGGTTAACGGTCGACCTCAGCGGCGAAGTAATAACGAAAAACATACGCTAACAGGACATATTTGCAGATCTCGCTCAACGCAGTAGGAATTAATTTTTCATCAGAAGGTAAAAGTGTTTATGTGCTTTTTCTGTAAAATATAATTAAATCAATGTATTAAATCAAAATATTAAGTTGTATACATCATTTAGTCTTTTTGCTAGGTATTTTTAGAATTGCAGTGTAGCTGTAAAACATTTACTTGTGAACGTAGACCTGGTGTCCGCGTGGTCTTATCGCCGACCATGTTTTCTCAAAACAGAACGTATGGCGCACAAATAATTTGATGATTTTCTTTTTTTGACTATAATCTAAAGTTATTATATGAGTGTAAGTAGTGGAATTTGTAATGTTTACATGATTTCTTTTGTTTGCTTTAAGTGTTTTAGATTTACTGTATGATTTCAAAAATGTGCGTGTCGCACATTTATTTGTGTGGGTGAACAATCACCTTCTTGTTATCAATGAATTCTTGACCAGTCGCCTGATTCTAGTTATTACTTATTAAATTTAGGTAACACTGCTGCATTCACTTAAGTTATTTTCCCATAGTCATACATTAAATTTTTAAGCTCCACAGCAGCAGCTCATTTTTCTTGGGTTCCTCTTTTTAATCTCTCGTTATCAGGGTGTATTTATCTCATTCAGATATTTGTATTAGTCATTGTCGTAAATTATCAAATTGGGTGAAATGTTTTCAGCGACTAATAGTGCATGGAAATGGAAACATGGATTAAAACACCCCGAAAAGGTTTATCAAATTTAATTATTAAGAAATTTAAAAGGAAATTGTCAGTTTCACTGTATAAAATTTTTCTCTATAAACAAATTCTGGTCTTTGGCCCATGGTCTACTGCATCTCGTATATACTGTACCTCTAGTTACTTTTGTAGGCCTCTAGAATACCTTATTTTTATAAACATAAGAAAAAAATATCAGGAGGTTTCAAAGCAATAGTTATGTAAAACTTTAGCAGTACAATAATAGTGTGTTTATGTAACAATAATGTCCAGACCCAAAGCTATTAAAAGTATTTACGGAAAACAGATGCTCTGTTTAAAATGGAGTTCAAATCTATTCTGCGAATCTATTTTGCTTTATTGTTATTGCAACGCCTTGCCAGTCTGTTCCATTAAAAGCCATTAAGTTAATAATTTACTATCCCTGAGTGGGGAGAGTACTGTTTGATTTTATCTAGACCACATGCTTTTTGACTGTACTCACCGCCTGTGTGTTGTAAATGTATTGTCAGTGCTGACGTCACTTCCCTACTGATAGAATATTTAAAGCCTCATGAGCAATAAGACTTGCTATTGGGTCACTGGGTATGTAAAAAGCATTTATTTCCTTAAGTCATACTGTTTTGGTCCATATATTTGACTTTGCATCCTGTCTCTTTGTGTCTGTCATATGATTCAAATCAATTGAGTTTTTACAGACAATCTAAAAGGATTAAATGCAGAAACCCTTTCAAGGCATAATGTTACAAACCTAGGTAGACTAGATTCAACACTGACACTTTCAGATTATGAAACATAAACACTGTTATTTACCATGGATAGTGGTACATCGGTCTGTAGTTTTAGTATATATAGAGCCAGTCCCCCAGGATTGTTGAATACACCGCTTTTCCAATTAAGCTACAGGGTCACCTTTTCATCATTGTAATTAAATTTTTCCAGGCAGCCCCCTCACCTACAGAGTGTAGATGAATTACGAACAGCCTCCACCCTACACAGGGCCTGGCCCCACAGCTCCAGGATACCCCCCTCCTTCAGGTCCTGGATACCCTCCTCAGGGTTTCCCTCCACAGGGATACCCTGCACAGCCATACCAAGGATTTCCGGTCCAAACTGATCAGCCCAACCCTGGTTACCCAAACTACCCCCCTGGACCCCCTGGATCATACCCAGTCCAACCAGGATACCAGGGCTACCCTCAACCACAATATGGAGGTCCAGCGTATGGGGAACCACCTAAAAACACTGGTAAGGTCCTTGAGATTTTCTCTAAAGACGTTTGCATATACAGTATGTTGTCTTATTTTCAATTTAACATCCTCATAAACCTCAAAATCCTCAAAATCTTCTGTGTGAAGAAAATAGATTTACTCAACTTTGGACCACAAAAGAGAACTGGCAGTTAGTGGTAAAAAACAACACAGTTAGTTATTGTGATGTCAGTTATCACAGTTATGTGCTGATTTTTTTAAGATCAGTTGCTAGTTAAGAGTTTGGTAATAAAGGCCGCTTGCAGGCCAGATTATTGCAGCATGTTTCAGCTGCTGTGACCTGCTAATACTTGAAAAGTTTAAATATGGTATAAATTAAACATCTAAAGGTCTTTTAACGTGTTGTATACATATAATAATCGTAAGTGTTTCAGTCTGCAACTGCCCAAAGAAACACTTTATTCCATACACTGTTCTGTTATAGTTCTATAGTAACAGTAAATGTAAAACTACTGTAAAAGTTTATGTATACGTGCAATGTGCATTTTGTCCAAAGTTAAGGTTTTCTTTACAGATTAACAGTGTGCCTGTTGAGATTCTGAACTGTCACTTTGAACTGTGTTTCTTCTGCAGTGTATGTTGTGGAGCAGGGAAGGAGAGATGACTCTGGGGACCAGGCATGTCTAACTGCATGTTGGACAGCACTGTGTTGCTGCTGTCTGTGGGACATGTTGACCTAGAAATCACTGAGCCCCATTTTCAGTTTAAGAATTTCAGTTTTTTCTTTCACTCCACGTGAATCAATCATTGTTGACTACTGTAAGATAATTGAAAGATTAAAAGAAATTGTATTTGTTTTAAACCAAGCTTGGAACAGAAGCTCTTTTTATTCCTTTAATGACAGGCATAATATGCACTGAAAGACATTTACAACTGATTTAATGCATTGATCTTATTTGTAGAGGTATATTAGACAGAATGTTAATATTATGTGTATTTCAACTGTTTATTAATCAATGCAACTATAGCTTGAACATGGACCAGATCTGAGAATCAAATATGGTCTTGCAGAGTCTATGAATGTTCACTCTGTCTTAATATGTCAATCAAGGAAAATGTTTGTTTCTATTCATTAAAGTAATGGAAATGAGCCATGTCATTCCCTTCGTTTATTTTGCTTTCACTTTATCACCCACCTCCAGACAATTGGTAAAAACCCAGTCTGAACACACCCAAATGTAACATTTTAAATGTATTATATGCCAACACATCTGAACTTTTGCCACAAAGTATAATGGACAGATTATTGGCCAATTTATTTTATGCTGTGTTCTGCATTTTGCCTTGAGAAAGATAATGAAATTCTAAATAAATTAAAACGTATTGACCAGGAACCCTGTTAGGAATTGAACTGCAAGAGCATTTTAAATGAGGAATCCTGCTTTTAAGTCATCACACCTCATTGGCTCTTCGCTGTACTGTATTGAACCTCTCCACCTCTCAGGTATTACCGGCTGCTCACTGTCATCTATTCAAGTCCATGACAAATGTCATCACAACAATAATCTCTACCTTGCTTTGTGCTGTGCAAATTCATAATGAACAGATACATGTTAAAAACAAAAGCCTGTTTGGTTTATATACAATGAGCAGAAATGGAGTGTACATAAATATTCTTTGTTTACGGTTGAAATTTAAACTGACAGTTGAAACGCACATGCCAGGTAATGAAAGAAACATTAGTAAGTGCAATTTAGGAATAGGTTGCGTTGCTTGTTTTGAGTCCTTTCATCATGTACTTGATCTCTAGTGAAAAGTGCAACACTCTCGAGTTTTCCCTTCCCCCAGCACCTGTGTTCATGACAGTTCCCTGGAAAAGGTTCCCGTGAGTGTAAACTTAACACCCGCACTGCAACAGGCTATTTAAAGCAAAGATGCATTAACCATTTTCTCACTGTCAGCAGCAGCAGTTCTGGTTGACCACTGAGTCAGAAACCGCAAGTACAATTAGAGTGAAAACATTACAATTTGTCACTAATCAGATTTATAGCTATTATTATAGTTTTTATATAAATAATATAAATATTTTATATAAATATAAAACAATATTCGTTTTTAATCATGTAATCTTGTTCGCTACAAAAGTCTGCACAAAAAACTTTCTGATGTTCTTAATCATTCCACCCGACTGGCCCCAGACGATCCACTGTTACGACTTGGTTCAGCGGCATTTGAACCAAAACTCTGAACAAGGGAAAAGCATGACTAGTCTTTGTTTACCATGCATAAACACTTCGGCAGTGTGATGGAAATGGGCTCATGCTGTGTGAGAAAAACACACTTAGAACTGTATTCATTATTATGAATATTCATAGAAATGTAATCATTATTATGTTGAGTGGGCTAGGTGGATTTTATATCTAGGTATCTGCATAAAAAACTAGAAGGTTCGATCCCAGGGATTGCATACTCAGAAACAATGTTTAGTAAAATGCAATGTAAGTCGCTTTGGATAAAAGCTTCTGCCAAATGCATAAATGTAAATGAACAAAGACATGTTTTAACACATTATGTTATGTAATGCTACATCAGGTTCCATAAAGCAAACACAAAATGACACTTTACTGACACAAAGATTAGTTAGGACAGAGGTTATCTTTAGGGACTAACTAGCAGTTACCCTTTAGATAAAAAATCTTTAGACTTTCACATAATTTTTCATGAATATTTATGGAATTGACAACTCTCCAAAAAGTGCATTTCAGCGCTTTATATGGCACTTATGAATCACAATCATTTGTTCAGCTGTTATGTAAGAAAGGAATTCACATTCAAGTTACAAATGCAACAGTTTTATTTTTATAGAATTTCCAAAGAACCTTCTTCCACAGGTTGCTTATGTGACTTTGAGCTAATATACTAACTGACTGTAGACATTCTACACCAACAAAAAAAGGAAGCCAATGGCTGCTTTAGTTTTCATTACAGTCAAACAAAACGGCCATGTGATGAGTCTTGCAATGGATTTTCACTTAATGTAACAACGAATAACTTCGTTAAAGAAATGCACTAGTTTGATTTAAATACAGTAAAACTGTTGAGTCAATGAGAATATTTTACATGTGTGGTTTTACAGTTTTAAGACAAAAGTAGTAACAAAATCAAAAACAATATATATTACCCTTTCATCTGTTATCACTTGCCAAGTTAAACTTAAATAAAACAAAAAAACAGACAATCCATAATCTCTCTCTCTTACATATTATACAAATGGTTGGCTTGTATACAGTTTATTGATCAGTTCCTTTCTGCTAAACAGCTCCCGTGATTGTCATATATTGCGAACAGAACACAGATGATGTTTTGTTTTGATTAGCACATCAATGCTGTCATCCAACCAAGGCAATCCAGAACAGCTCAGCCTTGCATGATGCAACTGAAATATTCATATGTTACACTGCTGCAAGATTAGCCAATGTCCATTGAGAAAAGTCCTGTGGAACAAGAGACTGAAAATGCAGAGACACTGAAGTTCCTTTTGAATATGTTCCTAAAGTGTAGTTTCACAAGCACATATAAGAGTAGGTGATGGCTGTGTTTCGAGTATTGTTATCGTTGCTTATTCTCTTTAGCGGCCTGAGACAGAGCGCTTAACTGCTGTTTGTGATTTTATGTGTTATATTTGTTTATGGTTTGATATGCAGTCATGAAAAACCAAAGCAGTAAGCCATCACACTATTACCACATACACGTCTGTTACTCACAGCTGGTCTGAAATGACTAAAAAATATTTACCGCTTTCTATAAAGTCAAATGTCACTACAAAATCATTGTTAGCCTTGTGTCACAAGGACTTACAAGTGCTTTTTTTAAATTTGGGTCATAGTGTTTTTGCTGCTGGCTCTGATGTCCCCATTTAGAAACAGTTTTTGGGGAACGTCTCTGCAGCGCTCTCTGTGTCGGTTCTCTCCGTAGGAGATGGTGTGACATCGTCAGCAGTTGAATTCTGTTACCTCCTGCCCATCTCATTCTGTTTGAGGAACTGGATGTTAGTGCTGCTGTCAGCCAGTTCAGGGTACTGCTCCACCGGTAGAACATAGTAGCCTTCGTAGCCTGGTACCTTGCCCATGGCTAATAATTGTTGCTTCTCATTGTCAGCCCATATGCGACTTCCTTCCCTGCCTTCACGTACTTGCTGCTGCTCTTTAGCCCAGGCTCTGGACAGCGCCCTCTGGTGGGCTTGCTCCAGCACCCGACTTCGCTCTTTTTCCAGAACCTCCGCTGATAGCCCATATCGAACGCTGTAAGTCAGTTTTGAGGAATGAATTTCCAGAGTGACACCCCTTCGTGAGCGCCCGCTAATCGTCACATTGATTCCGTTATCGAGCGTCTTGTGGCCACTGCTGAGACCCAAGGCCAGCAGATCGCTGTCCGCTAATCCAAGCTTCACAAAGAAATGGCAGTCACACCCATCAATTGTGTAATGAGACCCTTCCAGGTAGATTGCGTTGCTGAGAATCTGTGAAATTTTGCGACTATCTTCACTAGCTATGCTAGACAAGTCTGTTAACACGTGGCCATCTCTGATCGCAAACATCATGCCTTTGCCCACAATAGGTGTGCTGGTGCCAAACCAGAAACCGGGTTTGTCACGCTTGGTGCGTCGTTGTTTATTAAGCAGCCTGCCCTCAAGAACCATAAAGGCCTGGTTATGTCTTTCCACTGAATGCTGAACTCCGGTGAAAAGCTGTGAAATTAGATGATTCAATCATTAGCGATACCTGATAAAAGCAATTGATAGCAAAATTTAGATTAAAAAACTGTTGTGCAAGGTGACTTTTAGTTCTCTAATCTGAGTGTTCAGCAAATATTGACACATCGTTTTCATTAAAAAAGGAGTGTTAGACCAAACGCACCTGAGCATTATCAGAGTCCTGACTGGCGAGGATCTCATAAGGAGGGTCAACAAAATAGAGTGAGTGTCTAGGAAACCCTGGTATGATGTTGCTGAGCTGGAAGCCAAACATAATCAGCCAACTCTTCACATCTGCAAAAACATGAACATGAGATATTTTAACAAGATATCATAGGAACCAATGTGAGTCATTTGGAAAAAAATTTCAAATCATGACTACAAACATGAATACAAATATACTCTTACCTGTCACATAATTTTTTATATCAATCATATCGCTGAGTGGATTATTGTTCTTGAACATGTATAAGTTGAATGGGGCTGGCTCTTTGCCTATCTTTGGCCACAATGTATGGTCAGGTGCAGTCCATCTACCTGCCAACACGTCGTAGTCTCTCTGGGCAAAGTGCACCAGCTTGGTGAGAGGATCATAAAGTCCTCCATGAAAACCCAATATGAGCTGGAAATCTGGGTTGGAATCATGGTAGATCTCACCATACGCTGTGTACTGCAGCTGCTTGACCATCTGTCCATTACTGCTGAAGATGGCCAATGGAGTGCCAACATTGTCTGAGGCAATGTAGTATTCCTCTCCACCACTGACTTCCATAGCAAACAGATGGCCCTGCAGGTCATAGTAGAAAGAGGTGATTTCAGCCTTGGAGTGGTTGTAGACATGGGTGACTCGAGTGGGGTAGTTCAGGTCAGCGTAGAAGTACTGCTGATGCTCGCCATCGCCGGTTCTTCGGGAGACACGGCGGCCAAGGCCATCATATCGGTAACGAACGCTCCAACCCCCTGCTGTGCGGCTGTAGGCTCTCTCCAGAAGTCCTTTCGAGTTGTACTCAAATATGTCTGAACCCCTCTGTGCAAGCATGCCATCTTCATCAAGCTGGTACTGCATGTCGCCAAGTCGCGTGAGCCGGTCTCGAAGATCATAGCGTAATGGTAGTAGACGGGCGCTGTTACCAGGGTTTAGCAAATGTAAATTGCCATTTAGGTCATAGCTATAGCGCCAAGTAGACCAGTCATCAACTTTGACACCCACTAGCTGGCCATCGCCATCGTATTCATAGCGATACTGTGTGGTATTAGCATAGGGTCCAATCTTCAGTTCACGCTTGATGACACGGCCCATGCTGTCATATTGCACTGTCATCCAATACATCAGAGAGCGGAAGATCTCATATTGCACCTCTTTGATGCGTCCATGAGCATCGAAATGTTTACTGAGCGTCATCACAGCTGTTGTGATGATTTGGTTGATGTCATAGTATATGATGCCAAATTTGCCAAAGTGCTCGACCTTACCAGATATTTCATCATAACGGTAAAGGTCTACAGGAAGTGGGGTCTCCCCTATCACTGGCTTTATGCTGGCCACCCTGAAGCTGTTGTCGTGATAGGTATAATCAAATCGAGCATTGACCATGCCCTCTTCCGAGAAGCGATACATCTGTTTGTCCACTAAGGGGCCCAACTTACGATAGCGAATGGTACAGGAGAAACCTCCACTTTGCAGGTTGACCATCTTAAGCACACCAGTAGTCTCATCATAGCCAAAGGTTACGGCAGTGGCGTCATACAGAACCTCAGAGAGTTTTCCTAGCTTCCCATACTTGTAGAGCACACGGCGACCTGTTCCGAGGTAGAACGTGGCACGCGGGCGCCCGTCCTCGCTGAAGTCATGGATAATTGTGGCATTACTTTCAGGAGGGTTGTAGGTGTTGCGAATGTAACCAACAGACACATGGGTGGACATAGTGTGTCTGGCCATGCTTGGCATAGTGACTGCTGTGACCCGGCCTGCTGTGTCATAATCAAAGACATACTGTTTTTGACTCTGCTGCAGGAGTAACACCATAGACTGTAGAATAAAACAAAAACACAGAGAAGACGGTAAAAGATGAACAATGAGCATAATAATAAAATAAGTATATACTTATTTCAGTATTAGTGGGGAGAGATTTGTTTATATTTTAAAGTATTGTAATATTTTATCGGGTCCTTCCACCGTGGATTCCCATTTCAATACTCATACAATCTGTGGAAAGAATTTTTGCAATGGACATTTACATTTAATTGTATTCATTATTACATGTCAAAAGCATGCTTAAAGGCCATTGTGTCGGCTACATCACACCCTACCCACAGAATTAGACAGTGGGGGTGAGACAACAGCTGAGGCGGATGAAGGTGACAGTTTCGCTTATATTCGGGGACGGTGCACTCAGTGTAACCTTGATGACTTCTTGTTTACCAAGTATCAGGTGCTTCTTCTCTGAAAGGGGTCAGGGGTTGGTTTAAGAATGTTTATGGTTGGTTATATTAGTTGCTATGCCTTGTTAGAAAATATTAAAGTTTGCCATATATTATATATTATCATTATATCAAGATCTGATTGGTAAGTAAAAAAACAAGAGCTCGGAAGTGTGTGTATATAAAGGTGTGAAAAAAGATGCACCCTTAGATCTTACATCCTTGCAGACAGAATGCATTCACTTTGTATAATGGTTTGATCTCGCTTGCAAGAAATACAATATTATAAAGACAAATTAAGCCTCTTATTCCAGAAAGAAAATTCCACAACACAATCTTACTGTGGAGAAAATGTGATTTCAAGGGAGTTTTAAAGAGTCACAACTTACCTTGTCTAGGTAGCTGAAGCTCCAAACTTTTCCATCAACAAAGGTTCGGGATAGGATCCGTCCAAATGTGTCAAACTCGCTTTTCTCACTCATGCTACCCCTCTGCAACCCCACCAGCCGGCCAGTGGATGAATAAGACACATTGACCAGGGCCAGACTACTGCTGGGAAGCCAGGTGGCTGGTCGGCCCTGGGCATCATAAATGATGCGCAATGTGAACTTGCGGTGGTCATCGTAGATCTTCTCCGTTCTGGTGTTCCGGTCATAGTCAATGGATAGTAGGTTCCTGCTGTGGACCTATGGAATTTTTAAAAGAAGGGTTTAAAATTTAAAAGTTCAACTTCAATGTTAAATAATAAGATTAACTCTGGTAAAATGAAAAGCTTACGCGCAACTTCCTGCCAAACACTGTGACCTTGCCCTTGGTCAGCTCTTTTCTCATTCGCCACTCGATTGAGTTTAGGCCGCTGTCAGTTGGCAGCGTGATGTTGCGTCTTCCAATTGTAGGGCTCACAGAGCCTGCGAGAATGTGTGGTTCAGTGTGAAAGCTGATGCCCATTCCATTGGCATATGACACCCGCAGTGTGCCATTGTGGTACAGCTGATAGCTATTCCGCACCTGGTCTGTGGAAGGGCAAGATGAAGGTGTAAAAATGTTCAGCAAGGATTATTAAACCAGGCAATATGTTTTAATAATGTTATTTACAAACATGATATAATTCTAGCCTATAAGTGATCAAGTACTAATCAAGTAAAATCAATAAAATATATAAATCATAAGTTTAGAACATTACTATATACATTATTGATCCGTAAAGCATTTAATAATTGAATGTTTACATCATTAGGGGAAGTTCTTAAATAGTGTTATCTAAAACCAACCTCTTTTCATTGCATATAAGGCGTAAGGCATTATTAGACTACCTATTGTACATTAGGCAAAACAGCAGCAATGTGGGGCGGATGTATGTAATGCAGTTATGCAGTTTTTGGATATAAAGAAGCTTTAGCTAAAAGCAGCACAAATGTCTTCAGTTCCATTTGCAAGCTGTAATTGGATCATATGCTGCTTTCCACAGAAATATACCTTGGAAACACAATCATGTACAATTTCAAAGTCATAAAAACATCCAAGTACATTTTGGTATGTTGCTAATAAGCAGAGGGCACCCAGGGGTCGGTTTTAATGTTGTTTGTCTAGAGTAAACAGCACTAGCGGTTACTCTTTACAGCAAGTAACGGGCAAGTTGTTCAGAGAATCCATTATGAACATGCAAGCCAATGAAACAGGAATGTGAAAAGAAGAGTTTAAGCCTTCCAGCCTTCTCCAGAAACCCCTAAGGACAGCCTATGGTAAATTGTAAAATGGTGATTTTTCTGCTCTGCTGGACTCCACACATTCAAACAATATGGCCTCCCTATGGGCAGTAAGGACAAACATTAGTCTACTTGCCTTCTGCGTGGTTTCTTCTTAATGGATGTGATTTACAGGGGAAACGGGGGGCACCAGCGTGAGCCCTGGACTGAGATGTGTTCTTAGTGTATGTGTTGTGTTTTGCACATGTGAGTCAGTGTGAATGGTGTATGTACCTTGAACCACTGTGTAGGAGGCCTCTACAGAGGAAAGATTTGTGATAACAGTGACCTCATCATCTCGATTTGAGCTCTCCATGTCAATATTAATGGACTCCTCCATCTCACGATGCAGACTGGTTATGACACCGGTGGGGTATGTGACGTTGGTTAAGCGACCTTCACTGTCATAGCTGGGGAGAGAGAAGACAAATATGCATTTTAAACATAGCTTGTACCATATATAGCTGTCTGTAATGACACAAAACCTGCAATCATTCATCAATCAGTTTGAGGTTGATTAATTTGCATGTATCTTCCCCATCTTCAATGATTAGAAACAGTAAAAACAATTCATACTTTTATTTCAAATGTAAAAGATGCATGTGAAAGCTGTTCTAACATATAGACACTAGATGGCTCCAAGACCAAAGCAGAGGCTTTAACTGAAGCTATCGGTCAGAAAATAACCAGTGTTCAGAACCATAAAATTCTGTTATCTCTCATGAGAACTTCCACGACATCAGATATTGAAACTGTTTTATTTACTGATGACCTGCAAAGTTAGGCTTGCAACAACTATAATTATCAATTAATCTGCTTATTGTTTCTTTAATTTGATATTTTATATCGTACCAACTGTTCTCCACAAACAATGTGCTCATTTCATTCATAATATACACTGTACCTAAAATAGTTTAAAATATGATGGTTGCAAACAAAACAAACAAAAATTATTCACATTTTAAAAGCTAAGCGGTTTACTGACCGAAATATAAATTCACAAACCATAAATCCATAAAAAATCACAAACGAAATGCTAACGTGTAAAAGTTATTAAGAAGCAGAATGTACTGAAGAATACACGTTCACTCCACTTGACACAGTAACACATTACAGTAATTAGATTACTGATCCTTCATTTAAGAAGGTAATCATTTAAAGGGACTACTATTTATTTAGTTAATAATGCCATTAAATTAACTGTTCATATAAGAATATAATTGCTTGTGTTATAAATAGGGTTTAAATTAATTATGGTTCATTTCAATCCTAAATTTCACTTTACAAGAATTAATACTGATTGCTCTACCTTTCTCTTGCACCTCTAATTAACCTGCGTTTGCGCACTCTGTGAAGTAGCTGTTTGCACTTTATTGATGACAGAAACATTTAATTGCTTGTTTGCTGTTTGTACAAGCTGTTTTGCAAAATGGACAAATTATAGAAATACAATCAAGGAAACGTTAGCTATGTCTTGGAGAGCACCTCTCAGCCATACTGAACAGCACATGCAATCTGTCTAAGTGCTTGACACAGCAACCTAACCACACGAAACCATATGCATGTGATGTTCTGTGGGGCATTTAATAATGAAAGCCCATGCTTGTGTTGTGAATCACTCAAGATTTTTTCGAAGATTTTCTGTGCTCAGGGGAAAGATGCAATTTACCAGTAATGAAATTTGTTGTCTGTCATTAGTATTATCAATGTTATTGGTTATAACATAATTACTTTAATCAATGTTATTGATTAGTTGCTACAGCCCTAAATATAATTCATATTTACAGGGATCTATGGATTGCCTGGCAGCACCAAGTTCTGTTGTCAAATCTCATACTCACTCGTAAAAGTTTGTCCATCCCGTCTCATCTGACTTGGAAGCCAAAAGTTCTGTGTTAGCGGCGTAAGTGAGCTGTGCCACTTCCTGGCTGAGGGCGGACACGGAGCGCAGGCTTCCAGCTGGGTCCATTCCAAGTGTAACCACCTGGTTCTCTGGCAACAGCACAAGCCTGATAGACCCAGAGGCTTCCCTTCTCACCCGAAGTGTATTGTTAGAGGCGTCGGTAACTGCTGCCAGCTCACCATCCAGACCATAAGTAAAATTATACAAGGCCAGGCCTGTGATGAGGCTGACCGTCTGCCTGTGAAGGCCAGCGGGACTGAACACGTACAGCTCCTGTTCCAAGGACGAACCCACTTCATACTGCCCGCTTGCCGTGGCATTAGGACGGTTGGTGCGGACTGAACGCACCCGGATGTTGTTTAGGTCAGCAATGTACAGGGTGCCATCTGGCGAGACCGCCAATGAAGTGGGACAGTTAAGACCAGCGTCCGCAGCATAGCCCTCATCTCCTGAGAAACAATTGCAGTTGACGTCATTCTTGCAGTCGCATTCGGAGGCCGCACCGGCTAGCAGGGAGATCTCGCCACTGGTGCTAACTTGGCGAATGCGGTTGATGCGTTTCTCATCAGTTTCAGCAATGTAGAGCACACCTGTGTGGGAGATGGCTATGGCTGTTGCGCTCTCCAAAGCAGAATGGATGGCTAGTTTGCTGAGTGAGTAATCAATGCCAGGGACCTGGCAGTGCATGGGCCGCCCTGCGATTATGCTGACCTGGTGGTTCTCAGAGATGCGCAGGATGACGTTGTTCTCCAGCACGTAGAGAGAGTTGTCCATAGGATTGATGGCCAGGTCTGTAGGCCACTCCAGACGAACCTGAAATATAAAGCATTACATAAATGCTGAATACAAAGAGAAAATGGAACTTAACATTGCAGGATCATAAATAGGCTTGGTGAGCAGTGGTGGCCCGTGAAGGAATTTTTCTGAAAGCAAATTACTGTTTACTAAATGTCCTCTCTTGTTCATAATATATAGTTGTTTCTATAGACAGATGATCTCTCATATATAACTTTACAAAACCTTGATATCACATTATTTTACACACAAAAAGTCGAGATTTTCATTATCAGTTCACATGCGTTTTTGACATGTGCAGATCCATTCTGATTGGTCAGTTTATGTTTAAGTGATGCTTCAGGCTCTCTTTGGCATTCATGTATTTAAACTCGCCCAGGCTATCACACAGAATTCATTTCTGAGAAGGCTAAACCACTCCAGCCTCCTCTGACAGACCACCACTGATGTCACAGAGCAAGAGAGTGGAGGGAAATATTAATAACCTGGCTGACGTCCATGCTGGAGTCACAGCTAAGGGGTCTGACAGCAGTCAGGTCATTGGTCTTTATCAAAGTGGAAATAATGCCATTCTGATCCACTTTCCGAATCATGGTAGCATCCACAAAATACATCAAGCCATTCTTATCCAATGCAACCCCTGCATGAGAGAACAGAGAATAAAGAAACTCATTACATGTGCACGCCATATTCTTACTCAGACGGCCTTCAAGACCTTACAGTTCATTTATTGGATGGCAAGGTTTGCTAGAACATTCGTGAGAATTATCAAAAGCATTTGATGTAAACAGTAAGACGCTTTAATGTAAAAGACTTTCATCTGAGTTCTCCAAGATATAAGAACAGTTCAGGTGAATTTAAGAACATCATCAATGCTGGAAGGTGGTGAGCAGAATATTTTTCGTTTTTACACCGCTCAACTAAAACTTCTCGTCAATGTCACGGATATCACCGCCGACTCTCCCGAAGAAGATTATGGCTCCCCACGGATCTGCTTTACTTCCCTCCTTTGCTGACAATTCCAGGAGGAAAGGTGTTTTTTAAAAGCAAAATAATTAGTAGTCAGTAGGTGTAGGAGCAATGACCTGGAAAAGAGACAGACGCGGTGATGCTCGACTGGTGCAGTCAGACTCACGCTGTCACGACGATCATGTCAGAGCGTGTTTCATTCCGAGATAAGGCAGAGCTGGTCTCCGAGAGCAGTCTGGTAACCTTACGATCTCTGTTTAACTTCTGTGTCATTTATTTTTCCTCACATCATTGGGCCATGTTGGGGTTTAAGAATGATGTTGAAAGTCTGGGGAATTACAGGTTACTGCAGCTGAGGTGCGTGTTATCGTGGAAAGTGGCAACGACAGGTAATTGTCTATGGGATTAACTGTTGATGATTTCTAGGTTCAGGGGAAATAAAACTGCACTCCAGATGTGATCATGAAGCGTCACAGTGTGGAAGTTCTGTTATATCATGTGTATGTGACAATGTAATTTTTAAGGGCACAGTGTGTCATTTCCGCGTCATTAGGAAAAGCTAATTGTGACGCCCTCTCGGTTGGCTTTGTTTTAGTTTGCATCTCTGTTTTGTTGTCTTTTTCAGGAGCTGGCGTTTTGAGCGCTTGATTGGAAACACTGCCACGCCGGTATTTCCAATCAAGGGCTCAGACCGTCAGATCTTGAAATTATATCCCTGCATGTGGGCAGAGACAAATCATATTGGATAGCAAAATCACATACTGTAACAGTAATTTTCCCTTATGTTGCATATAATCGACTACAGCAGTTTCTCAAAGTAGACAGATCTCCACTGTCTGCTCGTTTGCCCAAAGTTAAACTTTGCTTAACTTTTAGACACGCCCACATCGGATCAACATCAAACGCTGTCGCTCATGTTGCCAGAAACCAACAACACTAATTGACAATAAATGCCCTAAAGTTATCTCTCACTATAAGCTAGTGTATAGGAGACAAAACTCTAATACCAACAAAATTAAACAGCACCTTTAACATTTCTTGTTTTATCTGCTTATAGAACAAAAAAATGGGTGTGTATTTCTTTAAAAGCATCACCTCGTGGGCTCATGAGTGTGGCCTCCACCGCCTTGCCCCCATCACCACAGCGAGCCTCATCAAACGGGACACACTGCTCTCCTGTTCCTGCCACCACCTGAGCGTTATCCAGCAGCGGCCGTGCTCCGTTCAGAGCGCGCACACGGTAGATCTGCCGGGAGTTAGTGTCTGACAGGAACAGAGTACCTGACACTGGATCCACTGCCAAGTAGTACTTATGGCTTGGACTGTTGCTATGGGAATAGGGCAAATGGAAGAATGTCTCTTAATAAAATCCTCTGGCAAACAGCATGGTTACCTTGGTGAACATGATGAAATGTGAATAGTTCATTGACGGTAAGGTAATTGGACCTCGAAAAAGAAACCGTGTTGATATAAGGGAAAAAAACAGTGAAATTCTGCAACATAAAATGAAGTGCAGAACAGAAATCAGCTAGAACTGTAAAATGCAAATTACATGTTAGTTATCAGAAAGTATTGCACAAAAGGATACAAATTATGATATACATGTATGATGAATAGTTTTACATTTTGCATTTATTTTCATTACCTGTGTCTCAAATCTTTATTCCTTCATGGAGCAGAGGACAAAGAAAAAAAAGAATGCATTATTAAAAAATTATACTGCATGTATTCTCATATTCTAATTAAAAGCCATAATAAACGCTGTTGACTTTTTTAATAAAGGTACCTGGACTAACTGTGCATTATAAATCAGTGTGTGTTGAGCTACAAAAAAACTTTATATAATCATTTATCAAAACACAATATTATTACATGTTGTGCCTCATAAAAAATGCTCCTTTCCTACTTACATAACCAAGACTTTGAAGGCGGAGAAAATAATATTAACCAATAATATTACAGCCTACTTCTCACAATCAAATCAAGTACAATCCTGATGGATAAAATCGACTCCCACTCAATTTCTTTTCGACTGAATATTCTGTTTTACTCAGAAATACATTACAGAAATTAAATTAGATTCAAATTTCATGCGTGCAAGCAATCAGCTGTACCTGAGCTCCAGTACGGCTGTCGTATTGAGAGATGGATAGACCCTCCTCACAAAGTTAAGGTCACCCACATACAGGTTGCCCTCTCCGTCGCAGGCTAGAGCCATTGGTGCCAGCAGCTTGTTGCCCTCTGCCATCCCACTGCAGCTTGGACAGGAGATGCTGCGTCTTCGTCCGTTACCCATAATGCTATTGATGATGGGAGGCTGCTGCTGGGACAGGAAAACGTTTTCCCCATTGCCCTTGTGCAGGATGCCTGCGCGCAATAAATCAAACGCAGTCACCATGTGCAATTGATTGAGATTTTGAATATGGCATGTATCTAATGATCTTCACAACGCAAATGTACGGCATCAATTTCAAGACTACGACATATTTATTGCATTTCATGATCAACAGCCTAAAACAAGCAGTCATTAAAGACCTCATGATCATCAATAAAGACCAAAAAAAAATCCTTGGTTCCTTGAACGCATGGAATTTTCTCTAATGTAGTGATGAAATTATGAGCAATGACAAATGTGTATAAAGGGCAATATTAGGGAGCGTGTGCATGTCATGTTATAGTCTGCTGGCCCTCTATGTCCTCATTTAACTTCTCTCTAGCCAGGCTTCAATCACAACAAATTGTTTTTCTTTTAACACAGACCTCTACCTCCCTATCTCCTAATGAAGGGAAATAAGTCTTTGCAGGGATAAACTTTGTTGGGGTGAAAGCCTGAGGATAAACAGGTGTGAGAAAGTGCACTGTTACTTTATAATGGCGCTTCATACCAACACATCACACAGCAGGAGTAAATAATGGATGTTTTTGCCCGGAAAAGCTTCTTAGACCGCACAGCAATGGCTTATTCTTCTGCTATATTTAATTTGTTGGTCTATGTACAGACATGTGCGTCAGTCATGTCTTTTGGCCATCCTATCTCTCAGTTTTTTAGCGTCTCCCAGTGTGAGTGCGGCATATTAAGTTGCTGAGTCATATTACGTTAATAGTTAATAATAATAGTTTAACTTTTAAAAGTGCCTCAAGACCGCTGTGTTCTGTTCCATTAAGTTCCGTTCACAAAATGTTTTAATGCAAAAATGTGTCCTGTGTGGTTGTTTTCAAATCCGCTTCATGCAACTTTGATCTTTGTTGTCGCCTCGGACTGAAAGCAACTAGTAAACTGTGTTGACACTAGTTGTCGTCACCTCCAACCAACGCAAACTACCACAATTACTAGGCATGTTTGTGTATATTTGTCATTGTTAATAAGTTTAAAAAATGTTGGAAATGAATGCATTTAATGTGTTTTTGTGGTTGATAATCGCTGTCACTTCCACCTACTCATGCTTGTCGCTACTGCAAGTATGAATTTGTGTAGGAATAGTTGTTTCATGAACGTACCGCTGCGGACATTCAGCATGTGATGTTTGTCTAGAGACCAGCCGCCCAAGTTTGAGGGGTTCAGCTCGTACCCCTGCAGCACAGCCGTTCTCTTTTCCCACAGGACCTGACTGGGACACGTCTCGTACTCGTAGCCCACAGACACTGTAAAGAGAGAGCGACAGACAGAAAGACAGAAAAAGGAATGAACGCGAGGAATGAAAAAGTAAATGACAGAAAGGGAAGACACTTAAAGGAAAGCAAAGCTGTGCTATCTTAATTAAACACTCCATCACAGTGCGGGGACATAACAATTCATTAGTTCACGGGAGGAACTTTATGCCGCTGGCGTAGACCATAATGGATGAGAGACAGACAGTCTCATTAAACTCTGAAACTATCTGGGTTTTGGAGCTCAAATTAAGAGAAAGCACTGGAGAAAATAAAATAGCGTAGACAAGAAACGTGATAACACAGAAGCACTTGAAACGTACCTAGGTGTGTCTTGTGTAACTTCAAGTTCCACTTACCTATAGCCTCTGTTAGGCCATAGACCCTCTGCCTGTAGGCATCAGTTTTATCCCAGATGTAGATGTATGCCAGATTAGGGGAGGCGTGGAACCATTTCTGGAGGAGATGGCCTTCTACTGCCACCATCAGATGCACTTTGGCCAGGCTGAGAGGCACCAGTGCTGGGGTCATGATGACCCTGAGCAGCGACAGGTAGCCTGAGGTCCTGGAGCTCAGATAGCACAGTTTGAGAGTGGTGCCGGGAATCTCCATCTGCTCATGAAGGACCTGGACAGTGAGAAAGAAGAAGAAAGAGAGAGATGTGGGTTACTGGCGTGTCACTTGTATTCTGGTGCTTGCTAAACGTTTCCCGCAGCTGCGGCCTTGAAGAGAAGATAAGAGAGATGCAAAGTGAGCAGTGGAGGAAATCGGTGACTGAGAAACGGTACGAGAACATAAATGAGTGAAAGTGAGAAAATGAAGATTAAAAACAAAAAACCAGCCGAGAGTGAAGAGGGAAAGTAATAGACCTCAGTCAGGATACATGGCAAATTTTAATTTTCGTGAATGAACACGAACTGGTGAGGGTTCAATTTATTTTCTCAATGAATTGTAACATTGTACGAGCCTATGTTACGTCTGCTTTTCTGAGTTATGTCTGAGTGTTTTCTGTGTTTTCCACAGTTTTTCTTATCAGGAATTATTATTAAAAGACATTTTTTTCAGCTGAACAATCAATAGCAATGTTAAAATCAATGCCACCTACCAAACAGACTGTACATCTATTACCTACAATTTACAGCCTCTGTGCCATTCACAGGAAATTTGGGAATTATATAACAAATAATGGTCCGTAGAAAAGCTGAAAACCTACACGAACATGACAGAAATGGGAACACATGTGGCACCTGACTCTCTGGGAGAATGTGTCTCTCTGAAGGGTTGGAGCTGAAGAAGGAGGACAGAGGGGAAGGCAGTACAACAGGATCCGGTCGGACGAAACCACTCAGATCACAGCTACCCATAATCTTCTCTTCTGTTTGTAGCACTACAGTGTCCATGGCGTAAAAGCGATTCCAGGGCAGCCACACCGTGCGCTCCTGACTCCGAAACGGAGCGCGCTCGAACCGTAGGGTCAGAGAACCTCCGCCATTAGCCACCAGATCAAAACTGGGGAGAACCAGCCCAGGAAATATTAGATGACATGTGTAATTATTAAGAACTCATTCAATGGCAATATTTTTAGGATTAGGTATAAATATGTTGAATGAATGATTTGACGTTGTAATACTTACGTGCCATCTTGTCGGGTCATGGTGTAACCATAATGAGGGTACTTAACAAAGGTAACATTGACACCCACTAAAGGAGTTCCATCTGAAGTCAAAACTTGACCTCGAATCAGTGATGCCAGGCTTTACAAACACACACACCACATAAAAAACATTAGAGACACTGATACACATTGAGCATTTTTTTCTGTTGAACAATAAATCAAAGACTTACATCACAATTTACATCACAATTTACATCACTTCACGGTTCAGGAGAGATACCTGGCATTGAAAGGGTTGATTCCTGGAATGATGTGGGTGCTGTCTTTGCCCACAAGCATCTTAATTCTGTCAAAGAAGGAGGGGACTTTCTGGACCTCTGATTGGCTCTGTTGAATGACCTGAAGCGGGTCACGTGATCCACGGCACAGAGGATTGGTCAGACAGGAGTTCTGCGTACAGCAGTCCGGATCCATGCAGTCAACCAGACCATCTGAGTGGAAGGACATTAGAGCATGTCATAAGCATTAGCTGTGCGATATACATGAATACACATACATTCAAGTCAATATTTTTAATGTCTCTATTTTCTCTGGCTAGAAAACTGGTTGTTTTAAATTTCCAGCAATGACAGATTGTACCATTATTGTACAGTACAGGCAGTTTATTGAAATACTAATCAAATGTAATCTAATTTATCTAATCTGATATCAAAAGATACCTAATATCTAAAATATCTGTACTTTAAAATTCATTTATCACACTGCAGTACAGTATATACAGCTCAATGCCCTGCTCTAAGGCTTAAAAAATCTGTTCACCCTTCTAGCGCAGTTTCTCTCAGAGGTTTTGAAGCAGCAGATGGTTTAAGGAGACTTCTGAAGTCTCTCAGTTTGACTGCCATCTTATTCTCAAAGCGTGTACTTCTGATGAACCCTTCTCAGTTCAAACCCCTGAGCTGCTTTGATGTCAAAACAGAGACTCACATAATATGTTAAAAATCATAATAAGCTCAAATGCAGAACTTCTTATCTTTACAGAAATAAAAATGAACAAGTCTATTTATTTCCCTTCATTGTGGTAATGAGCTCCTCTTATAGAAGTGATGGACAGATCTTTGAATTGTATGATGCTCTAGTTTATCTCTCTCTTCCATGGTTTTACTTTTAGAGAACTTACATCAAAGTCATCGAGGGCATCACTCACACCCCCTGAGAGCTTCCCTTCCTGTTTCATCTCTCTCTCTCTCTCTCTCCCTCTCCCTCTCTCCTGTCTCGCTATCTGTCTGTCTCTCTCGGTCCGCGTCTCTCATTCGCTACATTCCTAGTGCACAGTACACATACACCCTTTCAACCCTTCTCCCTAAATGGGTCTTTCTTGATCCGGAACAAACAGACAACAAGCGGCTGTTGCCAGAGACGTTTGCTCCATGTTGTTTTGACTTGTGCTCTGTGATCTCTGTGGCTTCTGTGAAGTAACCCTCAAACAAAGGGCAAACAAGAGGAAAAGAAGAAAGACAGGAAAACAGTGGAAAACTGTGCATGTTTGGATGACAGGTTTCTCTGTACTGCTTGTGTTTGGTTCTTGAAAGGATACAGGTCAAATTAAATAGCTAGTTTTGGAGTCTGCAGAGACATACACGGGAGAGTAGCTGAACTTTGAGGTATTTAAAGTTTGTCCTTAAAACGTAATCCATAAGAATCCATAAGAAGTAAAATGAAAATTGTATTAAGCCAGACACCAAGTTTTGTTTATAATAAATATCACACCTCTTCACAACAAGCTGCACAATGTGAAGAGTCATTTATGTAACAGAGCATGGAAGTTACTCGTCAAAGTTTAATAGGTTAAGGCTTGTTTGTCCGTGTACTAAAGAACAGTAAGCGTGAAAAAGTGAAAACGGATTAAAGAGAAAAAAGAAAAAGGATGATTTCCTTCTAAACCCTCTTTCTGTCTGTTCTTTATTGGTTTAGAAGAGATGCAGGGTGCGTAGGCTTGACTGAACAGCAGAGAAGGGTGGATACATCCACCTCTTATATAATCAATCTGCCCTGGGACAGCCTCAGATCCCTTACTCCTCCAGCCATCAGAAGCATCACCTTTTCATACAGATGACTTGAGCTGCTCAATCCATCAGTTCAGTGTCCTTATACCTCCTCATAAATTGCCACAGAGAAGTGGTAACTTTTTTCATACATACAGTAAGCACCAGAGAACAGGAAGCATCGATTCATTTAGAGGATGACAGTGAACTGATGAGAGATTAATAAGGATGTGTAATGGCTGCTATTGAAACATGGTGATTGATGATCCTGAATTATATGTCACATGTTTCTCTACTTGTAGAAACAGGAATAAAGAAGAACAGCAGTCAACCTGCTGCTAAAACAGATGTTTAAGAAACCATCAAAGGTATGATGGTAACCACCATAAGAACATTAACACATGGCAATCCATGTTTACTTTTCAATGCATGTTCAGTGCATACTGTATCAACCTGAAGTATGATAATACGCTACATAAACATCACATTCAGAGAGGATAATCATCAAATTATTTACATATAGAAGTCTTAAAGGTACAGTGTCAAAAACAAATGACCCTTTTTCTAAGCCCCACCTTTAATGTCACTCACCGGTTCTCCCTAAGCAACTGCCATATTTCGAACAGTCTTTAGTCTCTCAGTGCAACTCTATAAAAGCCTGTTGTGTTTGGATGGTTTTAGGCAGAAGTTTACAGAAATCATCCAAAACTATGATAAAACGTTTCTGGGGCACATGGTAACCGCAGGGAATACGTGTGGTGTATATCCATTTTTTTCCTTTTCTACATCTTTCTACATCTTTAATAAATCTTGAGAACCATGCTATGGATTACACTGAGTGCCTGCTCTTATTCCCGAATAAACACGTATAACAAGCAAAGACAACCTACATTTGCTTCAAGGAAAATGATTGCAATTCTATGTAATGTGAATTTATTTCTGTATTGATTTGGGCCAAGGGCAGCAATAAACACTGAGGTCTTTACAGAACTATGGTCAGTTTGTTGTAGAAACTATTGGAGCGGTTCTATTCACCTAAACTGTCAATTATAATCAGGGCAGAATAAGTCTTCTACCTTTTATATTGACTTCATTTGCATCAATTTTTATCATATTAACAGTGTAATTCTGTGTGATTATTATTTTAAGTAAAGGCAGATGAAAATGCTTAACACCTCATTTCAGACCATCTACAAAATTATATCAATTACATTTCTACCACTTTGAAAAATATGCTGTTCCCATTTTAGTCCCAAAGGATTTGCTGTAAAGATTGTCAGACGAAACAACAGTATCTAAGGGTGGCAAAGCTCAGCAAAATGTCATATGAGAGAAGGCAAAGCCCAATGTAAAACTCAATAATGAGTCTTTAAGGGCAAGAAATAGATGGCAATGGAAACATATTACATACTTGGTTTGGATTAACAGAGGTGAGATGTTAAATTATGTTTTCATTTAACAGAATCAAAATTAGAAATGTCCTAACCTGGTTTGCATATCATCAGTTTAGTTCTGTACTACAAGTCTTGACACATAATGTATATGAGTCTAAATCAGATAGAATATATGTCTGTGTTCCGCATGCAGTGCACACTTCTTACCTCCTTCGTTGTCTTTGTTGTCGCTGCAGGAGGTCTCCATGGCAACATTGCAGCCCAGGCCTCTCCAGCCAGTGTGACACTCGCAGTGCCAGCTGTTCTGACCCATGATGCATTGCCCATTTCCATTGCACAGCCCTGGACAACCATCTGAGAGAAGGGGAGCCAGAGACAGGCCAACTGTGTGATTTTGACAAGATGTTTCGGCAAGAAGAAATAAAAACTCACGCTATGATTCACACGGCGCACACACACACACACATACCACAGAACAATAAAAATGAACAAAACATTTTAGACAAAGCTTAACCCTGATTTCTCACGAAGACTGCAAATTAACGATCAACACATGTTACAATTCAGGCATCTGGTCAGTTTTCAGTTTGTTTGTTGCATTTTGCTGAGGAGTTCAGCATCCTAAGCTTGAGCTCTACAGTATTCATAAGCTATGATTGTTGAGGGACAATCGATGGCACAGAGGGAGAATTTAACTCATTAACATTAAAACAATCATACTACAGTAACACATCCACACACAACCAGAGCAGCATCCATTAGTATTCCTCTGACAACTGGACTCCAGAACTGGAAAGTCATTTAATATTCTTATGAATGCAGATCAGATGGTAAAGACCTTGTCCTTTGCGCTGAATGCCATCATAAACAAAGACAACACACACATATATGCACAAATTGCACTTATTGATATGCAATGCAGAAAACGAGAGCAAACCAAACATCAGAAACGGCAGCCAAAACTCTATTAGAAGCACTGACCTAAACAAAGTAATGAAAGCTACGAAAATACTTTCGACTAGCTCAAAGATTCAAAGCAGTTTAAGAGTGTGTGTGTGTTTACCGATGGTACAGTGTTCTCCGTTCCAACCCTGCTCACACTGGCACTTGCCATCTCTGCAGGTCCCGTGTTTCACACACTGTGGGTTACACAGTCTCTGGTCACAGCTAGGGCCTGTCCAGCCCTCCTCACAGTGGCAAACACCTCCGACACACACACCGTGACTCCCACAATCTGATGAACATACCTCTGGAGGGAGAAACACAGAGAGAGAAAGAGATGGAGAGTGTGTTGTTTTTACTATTCATCTTTATTTTATCCTGCTTTAGGGCTGCAATCCTTAACTTGTGCCTCTCTATCGCAATCTCTGTTCTAAAACATAAAATTGCAGATAACTTTACAATTGCAGTTTTCTTTCCGTGCATTGTATGTTGACTTAAGCCAAATACAGCCAAACTGACATTACTCGTAAAATCGAACCAGAGAGCTCAAATTATCAGGGTAAGCTAATGAGACAGACCTGAACATGTATGTACTTGCTGTACTTGCTTAATAACTGATTTTTGTTCATTTTTAACCAAATAAAGTTACTACTGATTTGTTGTATTTTACTTTATTTATTACTTTACATTGTTATTTTATTATGTACTTAAGGTATCACGACAGCCCTAATGTTCAGTAACTGAAAATTACTGAACGCAAAAAAGACTTGAACGCATGATAAAGAAAGAGAGAAAGATGAATGAGTGATAAATGGATGATGGATGGCATTGATGGATGGAAACAATAGAGTGGATAACATCACAGCACATCTGCAAAGGAGAGGAAATGAGCAGATGAGGGATGAGATCTCACCTGTTGAGCAGTCTGGGCCCATCCAGTTGGGGTCACAGCTGCAGAGGCCCGTGTCAGGGCTGTAGGTTCCATGACCATTACATTGATCCGGGCACTGGGCTCTTGACACGTCACACAGAGGCCCTGACCAACCTGGCTTACAGTGACACTGACCTGACACACAGCTACCATGTCCAGAGCATGTGGGGTCAACACAATCCACTGGAGAGAGAGAGAGAGAACTTTCATTCTATTTTATCTTCTTCTTTTCATCTTTCACCTTTTAAACTCACCTCTGGGATCTCTCCAGTTTCAGAAACTCACTGCAGCTCATATGAACGTGTTCAGAGACTCCATTTCTGCACAATTTCTTAAAAGCCTGATCAATAAACTGGGTTTCATGGCTTTAATAAAGTTTATTATGCATGTACCAGCATGCGTTTATAGCGGCCAGTGCAGAGATTTGAAAACTGAGATTCTCAGAGGAAGAGGCTTTTCTGAAAGTGCTGAGTCCTAGAACTTCTCTTTGTGTGTGTGTATTGTGTTTTTAAAAGACCTTATGACAGAGCGTAGTGCTGGTTGACCAGTAGGGATTATTTTATTGTTCAATGGCTCCCTGTTTCGTAGATCTTTTTGTATTTGTGAAACTATGACCGTAAAACTATATTTTTTCAACTGCAGATACGCTCCGTACCTTCCTCGCAGGATTCACCGCGGTAACCTGCTTCACAGGTGCAGCTACCCTGGGTGCAGGTCCCGTGACCGCCGCAGCTGGGGTCGATGCACTGCCCCTGTGGTACGTCACACTCCAGCCCCTTCCAGCCACTGTAGCACATGCACACCCCCTTGCTGTACTGCCCGTTGCCGCTGCACAGCACAGGACACGCCACTGTAGAGACCAGAGGATGCAGGCGGAAAAACAAATGAGGGAGAGAGGGAAGGACAGAAGAGGAGGAGGTTCGAGAGGAATTAGTGAAAATCAGCTTCATTAAGAGGAGTTCAGGTATGAAATGTAAGATTAGGTAAAAGAAAACAAGATACAGTGTTACTCCAAACTAATCCACTGAGAAACATTAAAACAGTTTGGTCACTTTATGTGTCAGTCAGACATCAAAGTGGATGGTTCTTGACCAGCTTAAGATGCAGATACACCAGATCTTTAGCCACAGTCAAAGGTCTAGGTGTTCAAAACTAATCCCCTGATGTTCTAAGAGGTAGCTGTTTGTAATGCCTGACTAAAAATTTAGCATGTTATCATGCTATAGTTAGTGCTGGGGAATGTTATGATTGCAAAAGAAATTAGTATTAATCATTACATATGTTAATTAAAAGTGGCTTCCTATCATTTTTAATCAGGCACAGAACAAATTACCCATAAAAACTTGTCTCAGCCAAAAGAAACACTTTGGGGTCAAAGGGGGAAAGGGATAGGATCTCACATGACACCAGTATACATTCAAAGTGAGCAGACATTAACATAAAACTTTACAGCTTTAATAAATTTCCCAGACTGAGTGTCGGAAATAGAGAAAAAAATGTTTGCTATTCACCCTCAGAAATAACATTACGCAATTTCTCCTGGTTACGGTTTTAAGACAAACTATGTCATGTGTAATTAAGCTAAAGAGATTCAGAGGTATTATCAGCAGCACTCTCTGCCACTCAGAGGAGGCGTTATTCCACAGTAATAAACTAGCTGTCTAGAGCCTCAGGTGGGCTCCAACACACACACACACAAACAAACATGCACACACGCACGCTCCTCTGCTGGGAACACACCATCACTCAAAAAGATTTGTCTGGCACAGTAAAGCCAACAAACCCATCAGACATTTTGGCATAACTATGATGGAATTAATCAGTGATGCTGTAATTCATCTCAGAGTGATATGTGACAAAATGACAGTGTCATAGAAACGTTAGGACAAATGACTGGAACTTATGTACAGTAACACTGATGATAAACTGTGATGACTTCATGACTGATTTTTGGCTTGAGGAAAGATTCTGACAAATGCCTTATACATCAATATCTGGAAGCACACACATCAATAATGGCTTCAGAATTTACACTTTAAAAGATCTGATACCAAATTAAAGAGATTAACACCAATTTACACATAAAATGCATTGAAACCTTTTAACTAAAAATGGTCTAGAAATAAATCGTTATTGACAGTGGAGATTATCATGAAGAAATCATGAAGATTATACTTTAAATGGACTGAAGGACATTAATACAAGTGTAAAGCCAAAAATGATTTGGCAACCCAGAAATTTAATTAACACAGTTCAGCACTGTTTAATGCTAATTACTGATATGATTCAATTTACACATTCCATGTAACATGATATTGTTTGATATCACCATAGTCATGATGTCTTCAAACCATCTAGTGACAGTACAGTGAAATATTTTATTATATTCATGTTTTATCATTTTTCTGCATCCTGTTCTTATAACTTACTGAAATGCTACAATATTATTGCATAGCTTTTATGTATCAGTGAAAAACAAAAGTTGCCATGGGAAACGAGTACAACTTCATTTTCATAAACATTCCTGTAGTGTGAAAGCAAACAGTACCTTTGGAGCAGTCTGTGCCGTGAAACCCTGGGAAGCAATGACATGCTCCTGACATGCACTCTCCGTTGCCATGGCAATTCTGGGGGCACTCTTCCACTGAGTCTAAGACAAGACATGAGGAAAGAAAGACACATTATCAGCCCTCATTTATTAATAAGAAACAGCGGAACGTAACGTTCACAAAGACTTTTTAAACACTGTCATCTGACAGGAGCCAAAATCTAACACTGTGAACTGTCATAAGTTTTGTGAGATAATTCCTCACACAGCGTGGTGTGACATGAACTTCTGTGTGAATTTCTGTGACACATTTTGCCAAAGCCTTATGGGAAATATAATGTTATAATCATGATAAAAGCTCAGATAAATTATGTATGCTATTCAAATCAACAGTGACCATCAAATAACAGATAGCTAGATGAGATGCCCAAACATTCATATGTGATAATTGGATCTCCAGATCTGAGATGATTTTGAGGCCTCCAGAGTACAATGTGTGTGTGTGTGTGTGTGTGTGTCTTTCTCATGAAAGTGAACAGTTACTGTTACTGTTTAACAGTTTCTGTTAAAAAGCTGATAGCCCAGAAAAGTATTTGAACATTTAAGCTATTCTTAAAAATGCATGAATGCCATTGCGTTAGAAATCAAAAGATCAAGCCAGGTGGCATCTGCAAACAAATGCTACCAGACTCAGAACTAACTTCACTTTTCAGAGCTATTTTCATAATTACTTCGAACAAAAATGGTCAATTCTAACCCAAGGTCAATTTTATAAACAACATTAATACTTTTAAAGTATGGTTTAAGTGTCTTTAAGTAGCTTTAAGTGCCATTGTAAATAACAAAGTTTAAGTTTTGCACTTAGTCTCTTTGTTACTTTCAAAAGTAAGTGACTGATGATAGTTGTTAAATTAACTCTCACTCATTTTTCACTCAATCTTTATCACTGTATCCATGCTGTCTTGAAAAATACAATTTTTATGACATTTTCCTTTTAGTGAAAGCACCACAAAGCAAAATAAAAACCGTAAATAGCTTGAAATGTCTGTTCTGCCTGTGGCTTTCAATCTGCAGCACTACATTTAAAAGTACAGTACAGCCCGTTTAATCATAATTTCTTCACCCTCATGTGATTCAAACCTGTCTGACTTTTTTTCTCTAATGAAACACAATAAAGAAATTTGAGTCTACTTCTAATTTTAATAGTGTGTTAATTTTGTAGTGTGTTTGAATCTTTAAACTTTAAATATCCAGTTGCTATTAATTGTAACTGAAGAAAAACAGGCACCCAATCATTCTTTTAAATTTGTTGTTTTGTGTGTTCTTTAGTTAAAAGCGAAAATTTTATGGCAGATTTATAATTTTTAGGTGGATTTTTTTAAACATCCTGATTAGGCAAGATGTCTTTTCTTTTGCACTAAAATCAGATATTTCAGTGCTTCTCAGTTTCCACTGATTTTAAATAGGACGAGTCTCAGTTTGACCTAAAGATCAAGGTACAGTGAAAGCAATGGTGGCATCTTCAGTTCACCTGTTTACATTCAAACTGAAACATAATATTAGGTGAACGGAAGAGCAGGTGTACTGCAATTATCTTTGAATGAAAAGCATCTTCTAAACAGTAGGTTACCAAATAAAAGAATTTCTATTTTCTCATCTTTCTTTCAAAGTGAGTGTGTAAATAAAAACTGGAGGTGTGTACTTAGTGCTACAGTGCTGAATGAGATGGGCTCCTTCTCTTTGCCGTCATTGTAGAAGGCCAGATGCCAGGTGCCGGGGTCTAAATACTGCACAAAGATTGCCTCATTCTGCACAACAGTTTGAATACTGCGCCTCTCTCGAGGAGACTCTATAACGCTCCACTTCTCTTTTCCATCCAGCCTCTCCATGTAGTCATACTGAGGAAAGAGCAACAGAGAAAGAGACAGAGAGAGAGAGAGGAAGAGAGAGAAGTGTGGACAGAGATAGAAAACAATCAACAAGACAAGAAACACGCATCATCCTCACTAAACATTGTAAAGACAATCAAAAGTCAAATTAAATTAAAATCTACAAACGATAACAACTTTGGAGTGTGACAAGAAAAGTGTAAGAACACTGCTGAAAAATATGCAGTGATAATTCGGAAATAATTAAAAATTTTAAGTCAAACACAAAAGCCCATCTACACAGATGGTCTCTTCATAGTAATTAACATAAACCGACTTGAAGGGGGCATATCATGGAAAACAGGAATTTCAAACTCTATAAGAAACATACTGCATGCAAAAATGTGAAAAATAAATTATTATTATATTTTTAGTGCTAGCAACTGTAGCAATATAAGTGATTTAACAAAATAAGTTATATTGGACATGTCTCTTGTAAAGGAAGATATAGGACATGAGGTGATTTGCTTACCTGAGCATGTGAAGGAGGCAGACCTTTTCGCATGTAGACCCCAAACAGCGCGTCCTTGCCGAGGGAGATGTTGAACTTGAGGAAGTGTGGCTGGCGCAGGTGAAGCAGAGACCTCCAAAAGACGCCCGGAGGAACATCCTGGCTGATACGTTGACCCAGCACCAGCTCCCCGCTGTTTATACTGCTGTTCTTCAACACCCACGGCCCTGAGATGAAGCCCGAGAGCGAGACGGTGCAAGAGGAAACAAGAGAGAGGATTTGTTTGATGGAAAAAAATAAGACAGAGGCAGACTTTCAAAGGCAGAGAGAACAGGAAATATTCTCAACTCCGTGTGAAAATATTTGCAGTGCGTAAAAAGAAAAATCAACATGTATAATTCCACTGAGACGGGGTTAAGCACTAATGAGTGCGCAGTGTGGACTGCCAAAGTCACTGAAACCCTGCCTTCTCCCTCGAGATCATACTACAACTCCATGACAAGACTGGCCACACACACACATATATATATATATATATACACACACACAAACAAACACCCATACACTCACACACACCTGTACATACATACCCCTCACTAAACACCTGCTAAATCTGGTCTCTAGAGAGAAACCTGTCACCATTTTGACAGCGTAGATAGATTGCAGCAAGCTTCAATCAGAAAATTACACAGCACAAGGGCCTTGATGGTATCAGAGGTAACACACACACACTTTCTATGTTGTGTCTAAGGGGCCAGTGCAACACGAATGCGCTTGGTGTTAACTGTCAGTCTAGTTGGCGTTCTCGCTGTTTGATGTGTCCTGATAAGCAGAGACAATCTGTTTCCCTGCCTGCTAAAACCACTGGCTGCATTTAAACAAGTAACAAAGAGAGAGAAAGAGAGAACCTAAAGGAAAACACACACACAGAGTGTCAGGTGTGAGTGACAGGCCGGTTAAAGCAAACCAGTCTGGTAAGCAGTGGGAGCTTGCACCAACCTCCCTCATTAACACAGAGCATGGATTGACAGACCTGCTCTAAAGGAGAGCACCACACTGAGAAAGACAGGGAGTGAGAGATGGTCAAAGTGAGACAGGGAGAGAGAAATGGAGAAACATATTAAAAAGGGAGGAGTGAAAGTCCCCCGGAGAGTGTACATGAGAAGAATCTTCCACTCTGGAAGTAAAGTTCACACTCCTCACATTCTTCATGAGAGCTCGGCCAACCAAAACTGCTCACAGCAGAACCAACGAGAAAGGTTATTTCTTTATCCTCAAAAACGCACACCCTCCTGCAAGTGTCAGAAATGGCCTCTGTTCTGTAATCTGTAAGATACGTCACCTCTTTCCTCTTCTTCCACTATTTTTACCATTTACTATGCACAGGCCCGACTTTCATGATGCAACCATGTAAAATCATCCCTTCAGTGATGCTACCCGCTCTTCTTTTCATGTGGAGGTCAAAGAGACACCTGATGCTTCTGCTGAAGCCCTGACGCGAATCATGTAAAAGGCCCTTTGAAGACTGTTGTAAATCCTCATAACAAAAGCATTCAAACTGGATAAAGGTGTGACGTCCGCATCAAGCTTTTTTTTATGTGACAGCTCACCAAAAGTCGGTTTTACAGCAAGTAAACCCCCAGACTTTAACATGCATCTGTTTGTATGCATCTGTAGGACAGCTAGCTTCTCCAGAAAGCGCTCCATCACAATGATGTAGAAAAACAGTTGAGAAAGATACAGAGACAGAAAGATAATGGCCTCTATGCCTTTGCGGGTGTCATTCTACCACCCACATTATGTTCATCTAGTATCTTCCATTTCACTTCTAAGCAATTAGGAGCAGACACAAGCTCACACTCGCCCCCCAGTTAAACCAGATTTGCACTGATGTGTGTGTGAAAAAGCACTCTTTCACAGCATCTAAAGGGAGAAACAGCGGTGCTGCGTGTGAAGCGCGTCAATACCGGCACTCTCTAAAGGTCAGTGGCAATCGCTATCATCTGAACGTGTTGACACTGATAATGATAAATCATTTGAGGTGAACGGAGAACAGACGAGGAGCTTCTTTGCATCTGAGCCACTGAGAATTGGCCACAGCTTCGAACCATTAACTAACTGAGATTCAACACGTCTAATCCAAACACTATTTTTTATCAAAGGTCACAGCGAGAATAAAGAACACAAGACTGTGATGTTACATTAATGTACTCTTCCTATTTACAGATTGTGCTCAGGTAAGATATATATATATATATATATATATTACTGTGCAAAGGTCTTATGCACATTAATAAGGATGTTCATTTCTATCTTTTGTTTAGAGCGTCAGTGGGAAATATTATTATATCTCCCCAATTCTTTCCTATTAACTGTAATAAAGTGAGACTTTTGCCATAATGCATCTTAATACTCATTTAGGTCTAACAGACTAACATGTATTCTAAGAACTCTGTGTTTTCTAAATCCAGCCATCATTTAATAATAACTACATCAGCTATATTACTATTCTCATTATTACTACCATAATAATATAGGGTGGGACTTTATATTATTTTTATTGAGATTTCATTCCATCGTAAAAGCTGACTGTGATTTTATTGGCTTTATATTATTTTCATTACATTGATGAAAGTTTACGAACCCAATTAAACCTACACTGATGAATGGTGACCAGGGATGTTTATTAAGGAAATAAATAAGATTCATTTAGATTTCATGTTGTCAGAGGATTTGCATTTCATATCATCAGGTGATTTGCGTTTCATGCGGTCATGTTTCAGGGTTCTGGCATGCGTTTGGGTTTTTACCTCTGCCTCCGGAGGGCACTGTTGCCACGTCACCAATGCCAGGAATACTCATGCTGAGGCCAGTGCTCACTAGATGCCCTTCAGTGGGTTTCAGCCGCCAATTCAAGCCAAGCAGATTAAGAGCTGAGAGAGAGAGAGAGAAAAAGAGAATTAAAAAATAGAACATGACACTACATTACACCTTCCAACCACTTTATATATACACGGATGACACGTCCCGACAGCCGAGAGCCTGCGACACCCATACAACCATAACTCTTGCTGACAGAGGAGACTTTAGCATACAAATACACTCATTATAGCCAATGACACTTTGACTACAGTCTGTGCTTTGTTTGGGCTCGGTGCCCAGACAGGTTTAGTTGGACCGGGTTTAATCCAAACCGCTACAGGAATACTAAACTCGGCGTAGATATGAATATGTCACGCAGAGCGGGCGGAAGACACAGAAGACAAAATGTCAAATGCCACACAATAAGAGTTGGGAAGGAAGTGACAGTTATCTTGATACTGTGAAGCAAGGTGCGACAGGACAGGAAAATTGTCTCGGAAAAAATAAAAAATAAACTGAAGCCAGTTAAAAGTCGGTGACAGATGCCAAAAATTCTCACCACTTTCTTGTCATCATTTCTGTGTGTGCACACTAGAGGGGATTTTGGCTAAGTGCCTGCATTTCTCTCCGCACCCCATATGTACTATAATCACTGCTTCACTGCTTCCAACACTTTGTAGAAACTGATTAGCTTCAGTAGAGATCACTCGATATGCAATATTCAAATATGTCAAGTTGCGTTTAAAAATATGATAATGATTACAGAAGTTAGTTTTGTGATGTGCTGGTGGAAATTATGGTAGAGACGTTCAGTGTTTCCCCAGAGTGAAAATGAGTCACACACACAGACAAAACGCATGAAATCTTGCTGGAAAATGCAGACGTCTGCAGAATCAACCGTAACACCTCACCTCCACCCCAGTTCTTCCATCCCTCCCTAAATCTCATCCACGTAAAATCAATGCCAACTCAGTCTTTCTCTGCCTCCCGCTTTCTCCTCATAATGTGCGTCTGAGGGCGTCTTATCATTCTTGTGTGGAGGGGTCAAAAGAAACAGCTGACTCCTACAGGCTATTGGCTGCTCTGATGCCATCAGCTTCATTGTCCCACACTATTTCTCATCAATGGATCTTATCACTCCATCCTCTAATCAAGCCTTATCTCTCCCTCGTTAGTTGTTCTTTTCACCTCTCTTGTGTCCCCCATCTCTTCTGCTTTTTCTTCTCCCTTCTCATCACAGCACTCACTGACAGAAATGGCCTTGTTATGACCCGAGACATCTTGTTCCACTAAACAGAGCTATGGAGAATCTCCAAGACAAACACAATATCCTGTGTTTGCTCCTGAATGAATCTGATACTGTTGTTGTGATACTGTTCTTGGATCGGTTTTGCGAGTGAGGTCAGCAAGATCAGCAAACCTGTCTGGAGAAAGACTGAAAATAAATTGTGCCACGGCCAGATTCTCTCCATGATGGTTTTGTCTGTATTGTTGCATAGCGGCTGTAGGGGGCAGTATGCAGGCTGAAGATGAGTCAGGGTCGACTGAATCACCCCCACAACAACAAAAAAATTCACTGAACCTTTAAATATCACTGAATAACATTTTAGCATCACAGTGTTATAGTAACTGTGGTCAACATAATGAGATTAAGGGCTGATAGAGAATGAATGGCAATTTCTTTTCTCCACAGCTGGGTAAGAATCCAGCTGCATCCTCTCTGCCAGCCTAGTGCTTTAATTCTTTAACCTGTTAGCTTGGAAAGCTTTTTGCGATCTTAAAATATAAATACAAAGTACGTCACAGTCTAATGAATTTAAACAAGCTAAGTAATTGCAATAGCATGTTTACAGGTTTTTATTTGCTGCAAATGTGTTAATAAGGCATACGTCTCAACACAGGATATTCAATTAACAGTAACCACAGTAACAGCAGAATAAATAAATACAATTAAAATAATTAAATGTAATTTACATGGGCTAAAAACGCTAAAGTTGCATACACTTAAATGAATAACACTGGCAGCAGAGGAAGTACCTACAGTAGATATTTAAGATCTTCCGTGGAAGAATATGGGCGTGGTTAGGGGTCATGTTCGCATCCCCTTGGTGGGTAAAGGGTGCATTTCAGTCTCGTGTCTGGCAGCATTAACATTAGTGTTGCTATGCACTTTTTCTTGCTAATCAAATCAGAGCGCGATCTCCAACCAACTCATTTTCAGTCTGCGCATTAAGCATTAATTATTAAGAGGAAATGTGTTAGATGTGAAATTCATGAGATGCCGCATCCTACTTTATGTAATTTCTATGTATAATTCACCTCCTAAAGTGAATAATATTACCTACGTAAAGTACGGAGACAGAATCAATGAACGACAGAGAGAAAAAACTATAGACAATAAAGGATTTCCCCTGTGTTATCTGATTAAATATACCTTCAGTCTGCTGGCTTTAAAAGCACAGAGAAAAGTAAGTCCATGTCCATAGCTGACATGAGCTGCAGTACTGAATTTGCTTTCACCGAGCTGTACCAGCTGAGTTGGTGCTGACAGCAGCACTGTAAAACTGGTTGTACGTGTTTTCTAACCTCTTTTCAACAATCCATTTTGATACTAGAACCGTAATGCACTCTTGGCGTAATGCTTCTAGTTGCACGTTCAAGTTTAAAGTTATCGCTGAGGCTTCCAACCTTCTTTCATTATACAAAAGGGACTATGACTCCGTACTTTATACCCAAGATGAACTGCAGCTTTAAAAGGCGTGTGTGGAGTTTCAAGCCACTGGCGGTCCATGAGGGGCCCTTAAGAACTCTGGTGTGTGCATATAACGGTGCTGTGCTGATGTGATAGCTGTGAGCTAATGTATAAGAAGCGCTGACCTCAGGCAGGGCTCTGAACATTGCTGTTGGGAGGGGTGCAAGCTACGAGAATATCAGCTGATCTCCTTCATGAGCTCATGGCTCATGACTAAAGAAGAACGCTGACTCACCTCTGACAGATGCTTGTAGCTGTCAGCTATAGAAACCATTTGCTGATATGTCCTGTACAAAGTCTCAGGAGACTTGAAAGCGTTTATGATGGTTGTCTTTTCTGTTCACTTTTGTGTGGTTCTAAACCGCACAGTTACGAAACCAGTCCGTCAGTTACGAGGTCAACAACGAAAGGTTCAGCAACTGAAAACTTACTTTCCAGTTTCATAAATTGGAGTCTGGTAACGTTTGACATTCTGTTGCCATGCCGAATACTCAAAATCAGAACAAGTGGTATTTGCTCACCGTTTAATTATTTATTACGCCTCGTGTTGCATTTATACCCACGAGGGATATGTATGGATAAAACAGGCTGCTCCCTACAGGCACCATTCCAGCAAAAGGCAAACAAATCGCTCAATCTGAAGCCGCTTTGAAGTCCAGCTACAAAGAGTGGGAGGACCAGAAGGCAGTGAGATGGCCGGTGATCCCAGTGAGAGAGATCGCTCACCAGGGAATGGACCAGAGGGCAGGAGCCCTATTCCTGGAGCTCTGAAGCTTCATCCCTTCCTCTCTGTTTCTGGAACAGTTGCTACCTGCATGAGCTGTGTGAATGAAAACAGCCCTGCGAGCACGTCCCCGTGGAGCTCACATGTACGTACACACACACACTGTTGTACCTCAATCAACCTGACGCAACCCATCCTCACTTCTCAGCAATCTTCACCTGATGTTACAGCATGCTGCTTTAAGGTCCGCACTAACTCTGCCTAACAGACCTTCCTAAAGACCTGATCGATCAGGAGAGACCAGAAGACGGCGTTTTGTCTCACCTTCAAGACAAACAGGCCAACAAACACAATCAGGATCTCGTTGAAGGTAAAAATGTTGTTGTCATTGCTGCTGATCTCCTTAAAGTGTATGTGTCTTTGATGTGTTTTGATTTGAGGTGCACACGTTTTGCTGCTGTGAATATAAATGAAAACATTACGCTGGACTTCAGCTCCCCGAGGAGCAGCTCTATCTGATTACATCAGCTCACTCAGTCTTGACTGTTGACCAAAAAACTCTCAAAGCATCCTGGGAAAACTTCCAATCTCTAGATAAAAGTTGTCCCAAAATGCCACACACACACGTTCACACAAAATCGAGGATGTTGCTTGAGGCATGCGAGGTCTGTGAGTTTAAAAACACGCACGCCTCCCTGAACCTCCTGCGTGGGCGTGTTGAATGGCATGACGAGATGGATCCAATCTATTCCACTCGGCTTGTCAAACACACGGAGCACAACAATCACTCCCCACAGCATAACCATGCGCGCAAGCAAACTCACCTTTTTCCAGTCCTTAGTTATACAAATGCAAGCCCTATGCGTGAGCAGACGGGGTTATGCTTTGACTGACAGCGTTTTCTATCAGAGATTTAGAGTGACAAGAGGGATCACGTGATCTTTGTCCTGCGACGCACGTGTCAAACTGCAGATCTAATCAAGCCCTCATTTTATTCCCCGTCACTCAGTGACTTTAATATTAAGCAGATGTCAGGAAAAAATTGGAATAAAGGGGAAAGTAAATATAAAAGTGAATGTAAAAATGAAACGTGTCATTTTAATCAGCTTCAGGCCTGTACGCTGGAGTGTGTCAGTTCGAGTTCAGGCAAACGGCAGAGGGCTGCGAGTTAGAGATTGGCTGGTGAGCATATTATCTCAGTGAGACAGAATCTCCAGCATCTCAGAGTGTGTAGGTTTGTGACTGATTGTTGTGTTTGTTGGTGTAGCCGCATGGGCAGAGGAAGAGTGTGATGAGGCTGGAGGGTCAAGTTTGTGTGTGTGTGTACAAATATAAAACAGACAGGTGACAGTTAAAGTTCATGCTGGCAGAGCAGCAGTAAGTGGACATATAATGAGTCATTTTGACTGACATTCAGTGTGCTACTGTAGACATGACAGAGTCTTGACCAGTTTCCATAAATGAGTCACTGTATGATTGACAGAATGCTAGGATGGTGAGTCATTATAGTTTCTGCTCGCATCACTCTAACCTGCATGCAACTGATTCTGTTTGATTAAAGTAAATATGAAATCACAATTTAATCCATGTATTTTATACATGTTTTTCTGGTCATACTGTGCACAATTCATTAGCCGGGGTGAGAATCCTTGGGCAGCTCACGATTTGATTCGCTTAAGGTCCAGAAGGTTGCAATCAAATTCCACAATGATTTTTTTGATGCATCTCTATTTTTTAGACTCAGCATAGGGCTGCAAATCTTTGGTGAGTGACTTGTTGCCAATATTCCACCTTAAAGCTGTATTCAAATATTGGATTTTCCCATTTTTCATGATAATGTGTTAACTTTACTTGTGCAAACTTTACTTTTTTTATTTGACAATTGTTTTAACCACTATTATTGTTGGTTGCCAACTTTTAATAATCCATTAAAATCCAAATGCATAAAATTCATTTCCTCTGAACAGTCACTTCCAATCTGAAATACATCACATAATGGAAGAACAATGTGCTACGAATGCCAGTTCATGTTGTCTCTACACAACATTTCTAATAAAAGGACAAATCTCTCTCTCCTGAGGGAATCTGGACCATTCAGACAGCACTTAAGTCTGGCTCTCATTTAACTCATCATTACGACTGATGTTCATATGCACAGAATGCAACACACTCAGCTCGCTGCTGTGTCCACTCGTGCAGCAGGCGGTGGGGTGGTGATGCTGGGGGGGTGATGGAACACTTCACTTAGCCCTCAGACATCCATCATTTATTTCTCCTTCTTTCATCTGCTTCTTTCAACCTCTTTCACCAATTAGTCCAGATTAGTCACAGTGGCCTTATGGCAGGCAGACGCAACCGCTGCACCCCATGCAGAACCCCCACTCTCTCCATCCCTCCAGCATCAGGACCACAACACGGTCTCCTAGCAACCTACATTCAGATCCTAGGCAAAGGATGCTGCCTCAAAAATGAAACAAGAATGACAAGAAATATGTACCATGGAACTGCTCAAAATGAAAAATATTTTTTGTGTTTTAATGGAAAATATCGGGAATATACTAAGAATTCTGTGAAATTCAAATAAATGTGTGCAGAAGTAAATGTACGACATAGTTATGATGCAAATGTATATGAAGCTTGTTTTATATCACTGATATCAAATATTTAACAGAAAATTCAGACAGAGGAATATGAGAGGAACAAACCTTGGCTGGCGGCATTCACTGCACATTTCCACATGGTACAGCATATTATGGACCAGAAGACCTGAGGCTTTTAGTCTGTGTGTGTGTTCAAGTGCAGGACATTGTGTGAAGTGTGGTGTAAACATTTTAAGTACCTGTGCGATTCAGGCAATGAACAGCTCACTGGGTGGTTACATCTCAGTGGACCAGGCACACATACACACTTTTATAGTCCCAATGTCTCCACTAAAAAAAATCCCTGAGGTTTTTGAAATAGTTTATAGAACATTTTACAGTCCGCTGCGCACAAGATATACACACAAATACACTCTCATTCAAAAACACACAGTCGACAAGTACTCTGTGAAAATTGTTTGTGTATGAGGGAATCTCTAAGTTGCTTTCCACTAACAGTGTTGAACCATTCCATGCATGTCTAAGTTTTTAAAAACAACTTAGTCTGGTAAGACTGATGCAAAACAAAACTAGACTGGACAAAACTAAATTACATCCATTAAAATAACCAAAGCGGTTTGCACTGAGAACAAACACACACACATCACACTTTCATTTGACAGACATCCTGTTCCTGTCCATGTGTGTTTGCTCTGAATTCATTAAAACTAGATTCATTATAACTTCTAACTGTTGTATTAAAAAATAATTATTAATAATTATTAATAATTGTATTAATAATTAATTAAAATAATACTTAATTGCAAATCCAAATTAATTCGGATGTTAAAATATGTTCTCAAAATTCAAATGTGGTACCGAGATGTGGTACATTTGTTTGTTTGTTTGTATCATGCTTGTATTTTTGTTCAGGTTAGATTGTACTGTAGGTATAGTTCGACTCCCCAATCAGTGAAAAAGCAAGCCGGGTTCAGAGAGAGATTTACAGATTCTCCCAGCTGAGCTCTGACTCTGACACAAGAACCTGCACCGTTTTCAAGAAAAGGCATACAAAAGTTCTGTGGCAAAAACTGGCTCTAAGTAGTAAGCAAAAACTAAAAATAAAGCCAAATGCTACCGCAAAACAAACAAAGAAAAAAGAAAAGATATGTTAAACTTGTAAATGTGGGGATTATTCGAGCAGAAAAGACAGACAGGTTTTTTTCGCTGCTTTGTAAAGGTGCAACTCTCTCGCAGGCTGGCACAGACTCAAGGTGTTTGGTGACATTTACTGTCGACTGTGTTGCTGGAAGCGATCCGAACCTTATCGGACTCTACACGCAGAGTTTCTCTCACCGTCTGTGCCACCTTTCTTGCCGTTTGAGCGCAAATCTACACAGCAACGAATGCTTCCGAAAGTACAAAAATACACAGAGACATGGGATGCAGTTCTCTGATGAAAGTCTTTCTTCAAATTCACATGAGGACACATAAGAAAGCTCTACAACTTTTAGCTCCTATGCTCTGTTACTAAAAGCTTAACCTAACTCTCTTTCTCTTTTTAAATAAAGACTTGAAACTAAGAGATGCTCCCTGCAGAGAGGTGCCTTGATAAGACCGAACCCCCCTTTCCCAAATACGTCCGAATCACGGCCCATATCAAACAGCAGATGAATCACACACTGCCGTCTGAAGTAAACGTCCGCGGTTCGCACGCCGAGGCTCCTTCCGCCCCTCTGTGTGGGTATTTGCTTTGCTGCAATTGTACCACAACAACAATACACATCAATGGTTTATCAAAGACTCTTTGAAGCGCTACGTCTCCATGATAAATGTCATTCCACTGAGCCAGTCATCTCAGGGTCATTCTTTGAGCTTTGAAAGGCCAGGGTGTGCTAGAGGACACAGAGCACTGGCCAGCAAACTCTATGATAACCACGCAAACTTGTGTTGATGACATTTAAAGAATGTCTAATTAAATTAATTGATTTATTGCGCTGTGGCTGCTGAGTTATTGTTTAGACAGCGATAAATGATTCATCAAGGATCCGTGAATTTGGAGTTCAGCACCTAATTACATATGACTGAATTTTAAAATGTGAATTAATAACAGTCTGCATCATGATCAATCATTATAAATTGCTACTTTAACTGAAGTTAAAGTAAAGCCCAGAGGTGAGGTCACACTTACTGGTTATGACGTCACAACATGATGAAAGCTTGGCTCATGAATATTAATTAGGTAATGCATACGATCTTTTACTGGTTTTGTAAATAAGGAAACAGCCTATAACCATTATAGGTTATCACCTCACTAACATAACAAAATAGCTGTACACTACAATAAATTGAAAAGATTTTAATGAAGGAAAGTGATTTGAAGAACACACCTATGACGTAAGAGAGCAGGACGGCCAGCAGCACTGCAGCTGCGATTGCACACACGGCAGCGCATTTCCAGCTGCAGTACTTGGAGGGCTTCTTCAGCTTGAAGGAGCTCCTGGAGAAGGTGTTTCGGGGTAAGAGACGGGGCGGCGGAGAGTAGACGGTACCGCCAGTCAGGGGATAACCTGGTGAAGAGCTGCTGAATAGAGGAGTGCTCCCAGATGGGGTCTTAAAGAGAAAGTGCCTACAAGAGCAAGAGAGAGAAAAAAAGAGAGCGAGGGAGAGTTACCAAGTATGATAATACAGTACTTCCAAGCTAACAATCTAAGGTTGTAAGAATGTTTCCCTAACATTTCTATAAAGTAACAAAACAATAAAAACATTTTTTTGAAAGTGCTAGGGACATTTAAAACGTTGATATTTTTAGATGTTGTATTAACGTTATTGCTTGATTATAAGAACGATATTCAAAGATTTTTGTTCTGTAACATTTTTAGAATGTTCCACTAACATTTTTAATATGTAATATATAACACAAAAACATTTACTTATGTTACTGCAAGATTGTTTCTGATGACTTTGTGAGAACTTTTAGAGAAAATGTTAGCCATTGTTCTGAAAATGTTTCTTGGGTTTGCATCACTTTATAACAATGGGATAGTAGTTCACCCAAAAATTAAGGTTACGTTCATGTTTAGTCATCCTTATGTCATTCCAAATCCATAAAACTTTCATTGCTCTGTGAAAAAAGTAAATGGCGACTGAGGCTACCAGACAGCCTCTGCCCGCGATTTTTTTCTTAAACTAAAGTGGTGGCACCAGAAGAAATACTTCTATTTTTTCAGACTCCTCAATGTTCTGAAAATTGTCAATATGTGTTCGGCTTTACTGGGCTTCGATAAATCTCATAAAAATCTTTGCCCTAACGATCTGAATGAGTCAAAAAGCCTGTTCAGGCTTGTTTAATGACTAACTGTAGGTAGTAAGCTATTTGTTTCATTCACATTTTCTTATTTACTACACAGCAGTAACTCACGTCGTTCATTGCGTTCTGACTGTGCTGTAGTGTTTCTAACTAACAGGAGTTCAATTTGCACAATAATGGCTTTAAATGAGCCTCATTTAACACAATGCTGGTCATTTAAAAAGCACTAGACATTAGACTACTGCTTTGTGTTCCACCAGTGACGACTGAATGTATCATAAAGACAATTCTAATCGAGTGGTCAGCAGATAAATTGATTTTATTGTCATTAAACCTCTGTGGCTGGTAAGACTCGGCAGGATGCTGAACAACACAGCTCTTCACAATTAAACTGTCCACAATTAATAAGCTTTAGATTATCAGCATCAGATCACTCAACATGGAAATAACCTAAGAGGTCATGAGAAAAGCAATGTTTGTCTTTGCGTTAACACCAGTTGTTGTGTGTTCACAGTATACATGATTTGTTTCTACAAGTGTATAAAGTGCTCTGTTATTGCTCATAATGCCAGATACGGTTGCCGTGGCACACAGAGTCAAAGGTGGGATCGGGGGGACGGGTGGGTGTGTGTGTTTGGGAAAGACGGCAGATGGGAAGAGGATGAAAGCAGATGACAGTTGACCAGGCAGCTTTGATGAGCACTAGGTCTGGCTCAGGCTGAGGTCCGATGCTAAACCAGCCTCAGATCTTTGTCCATGTGTCTTGTTCAGGACAGGAGGTCCAGCCCGACTCCAGCAGGCCTTTCTGTCACCCCCCTGCTAAGCATCCAACAGCTCCCTGCTGCCCACAGCCAGAGCCACCCATGAGCACTGGCCAGCATGTCAGCCTTACTACACTCAGATCTACAGTTCTTCTAGCTAGCTTATAGATCTTATAACACTTACAGAGCGGCTTCCCTGGAGCCATGGTGAGAAAGGGGCGTAGCGGCTCAGACAGAGAAAAATGTAAGTTCATTTCATGCTTTTTAAAGTCCTCTATAAAGAACTGGGCACTGGTTCAAATTATATTTTGCTACAAAAATATATTACAAATAAAGTGATATAAATAAAAACTATTTTGGCAAAAGGCATGGCTAATTCTGAATGTGTTTAACAGCCTTAACAGCCTGTGGGTAACACATGCTTTCAGTGCATAAAAATACTTATGTCAACATTCCCTAAGCCTAACCCAACACTATATGCTAAACTTTGCTGTTATGTTTGGTTCTGTGTTTAGCCTTTAAATCATTACTGCTCCATTTGGCACAAGAAGAAAGTAACAGGTTGTTGATGGCATGGACAGGTTCCTACAGTATACACCTGTGGGCCGGATTCACAGAGGAATAAGTAGGTGAGTTTGAACTGCGTACAAGCTGGATGAGAGCAGTGAAGTGGATAGAGAGAAAATCTGTCATTCTCTACTCTGCTGCCTTCACTCTGTGTGTGTGTGTGGCCTCGCACTAACAGTGCAATCTCTCTGTGCAGTCATGGTCATCTGCAGACATGCTCCGGCTCAAGGTAACTCTTTCAAGACTTTTGCTGTTTATCTGAAAGTATGCAGACAATCTGTATTCTGCTCCAGCTTCATAAAACACAGCACAGAATATGAAATGAAACAAACTCTGCCTTTCCATAGCAGAGAACTCACATGTGTTGAACAACAGACTCTTTCAAAATAAATAATCCAATATATATTTAAATATGTGTGTGTGTGTGTATGTGTGTGTGTGTGTGTATGTATGTATGAATTTAAAGACCAGAAA